>CM021106.1:426144076-426157924 GCA_007115665.2 Sequoiadendron giganteum
TAAATATATCATATGGGTATAATGACAAATGGAAGTCATGATCATCCAAGAATAAAAATTTGCTAATGCAGAATGGAGTCCCATCATAGGGATCATATGCGAGGACAAATTAGTATCCATTCAAATTGGAAGTAGATCATTGATATGGTAAATCACCGATCCAACCAAGAACCCTAATTTACTACTTTTAGTGATTTTTTAGTTTCTTGTATGGTTAGAATTGCATTAGTACTTCCATTCTAGAATATTGGTGGTGCTAAATGAAACAATCTGCTATGTTCAATTACATATCTGGATGTAATATAATTCCAAGTACTAATGTTGGATGGAGTCCCATCATAGGGATATGTGAGCCCAAGATAACAATTGCAAGAGAAATTGTTCTAAGAGATGTGAACCATTTCCATCATTTTAAACATGGTCAATGTTCTTGTGGAGAATATTGGTGGTGCTAAATGAAATGATTTGAAAAATAGGCTTGCACTATAATAATGTGCACTACATCAGATATCCAGTAATAACGAAGAGACATCCATCAAAGCATAACAATAGGGACTTTTTGGTCATATGTTGTAGTTACAAGTACCTTGCTAGACATACGTTAAAATGTGGAAGCTATACAAGGCAAGCGAACTATTTCCAAAAATGCCTCAAAGAAATGTGATATCATGGAATGCCATGATTAAAGGATATGTTCAAAATGGGTTTTTTTGTAAAGTCCTTAGAAAAATTTAAGCAAATGCAACGAGTGGGTGTAAAGCCCAAATCCTCAACCTTTAATCTATTCACCTTGTTGCTTCAATCTATTCATAGTAAACAAAATTTGAAAATATCAAGGTTTAAGGACTTAGATGGTTGCAACTCGCTAAATTGGAGAAGTGAAAGGTCAAAAGTAGAGAGGAAGAGTTTGAGGAAGCAAAGCCATTGCCAGCATCCCAACCTGCTTGCGCCAGTAGAAAATTCTATAGTATACTCAATTGTGTAGGGTAAAAGATGTCGTAATGTCAAAACCTAAATGTGCACATTATTAGGAACCTCGTGGTAATTTCCATTTTAATAAACGTACTCTAAAACCATCGCTGCGACTTCCCAAATTGGAGAAATGAAAGGTATTGGACGAGCGGGAACCAATAGTGGCGGGAAAATGATGAATGTTTAATATAATATATATAATATAAAATATAATTTATATATTATATATATTTAATATAATAGTAATAAGATTAAATTATATAATATAATTATATTTATTACTATATTTAATAGTATATATATATATATAATATTATTATTATAGGGTTATATTATTATTATTATATATTGTATTCTATAATAAAAAATATTAAATATAAATATAAAATTATTATAATTAATATAATCTTATATAGAATAAATTAAATTAATATATATAAAAATTGATAGTTTAATTGATCTTTGGAGAGATTAGGAAAAATAAAGAGAGATTCAGGGGGAGACAATTCTATCTAGAGAGAGGAATATATACTAACACTTGTACCTAAAGGAGGTTCAAGGATTGTGCCGATAGAAAATTATATGTATGTTAATATGTTAGAGAGTATGTGTTTGTGCATGGATGTGCTACAAATTCTAGTTGCATGTGGCTAGCTTAAAAAATTAAAAATAAGTGCTAAATAATGGAATGAAATAAATTTAGACAAATCTAGATTAGGGCTCCCTAACATACTTTGTGCTCTTGGGCTTAGGTGTGGTGAAGTTTATAGGGCTCCCTAAAATGCTTCCTCTTTGACCCCATCATGCTGGACTATGAAAATAACACTATTAATTCTTGATTCCTTATTAAGACATGCAAGTCAGACAAGAAGTGGTGTTTCCAGTGGTGAACGAGTGAGTAATGCGTAAGAACCTACCCTTGGGAGGGGAACAAGCTTAGGTAGGGGTCCCATGAGGGGGGCTTAAACTCTATGGATTATGATCAAATTCGAAAGAAAAAAGAATAGAGGAGTAATAATCATTTATTTAGTCATTTTTTATTTGTTTGATATTAGTCATTTATTTAGTCATTTAGATGTGATTTTACCCAATTAAAAAATTATTCACTTATAATGACCAAATTAGTCATTTATTTTCAATATACTACTAGTGTTAGTCATGTGACTAAAATTTTTAGTCACGTAGTCATTTATTTGCCAAATTCTACTATTGGCATATATCTATCAAGTTTCACTTTTTGAGAGATATGGAAGTCAGACCGGAGTATGTGCCTACTAAGGAACAAATTGTAGACATTTTTACTAAGACATTACCTAAGGATACTTTTGAGTATCTCAAAGGGAAGTTAGGGGTGATTACCCCTCCTAATCAAAACTAAGATGCATATTCTTTGCATCAGTCTGTGCATTCACAGTCATCTTGATCCAGATTGATGTTGTGGTGGCTGCTACTCAGGGAGAGTAGTCATATGATTCAGATATGTGGTTCAAAGATTGTGTATCTTTGTCATTAATGTCAAAGGGGGAGAAGAATAATGTGAAAAACCCTTGGAGAACTAAGGGGGAGAAGAGTAATGTGAAAAGGGTTAATTATTGGAGAAGAGTTAGTTGCGTTGATGGTGTTTTCCACATCATGTGTTTCCATCAATACCAAAGGGGGAGATTGTTGGATGTTGTGGTTGAGTTTATGATATGTGGTTGTCATTGATGTCAACACTATTAGCATAAATATCTTTAAGACTGTATATGTTGATGATATTGAGAAAATTATAATAAAATATGTTAGAGGTTGTCTATGAAGCAGTGAAGATCAATATGGTGGAGAGTTCAGTATGTTGATAGTGAGAAGTTGCGGATTAAAGGGTCTACTTTCAAGCCTATCTATTTTATTAACCGAAAGTTTTAGAGGTACGCATGAAGAGTTGAGCAAGCTATGAGTTTTTGTATTTTGACAGTTATTCTGTTACTATAAATGGTGTTCATGGAAGAAGAAAATGTGATTCTGGTAATCTGAGTTGTTGTGTATGTTACTATGGTGTTCATGGATGTTTCTAGATCATGTTCTATTTGTGTTGTACATCCACATTGATCATTGTGCTCGTGATCCAAGATTTTCTCTTGTGTGTTCATGTTTTTCATGTTCATGGTTGACTAGGTGTTTGAAGTGTGTTGTGGATCTTCGAGGAAGAATCTTTGAAGGTTTTTTGTGTTTGAGGACATTATTTTGGGTCTCTAATATATTGTGGCTAACCTTGGTTGATTCACATAAATAATCTTTATTGTTTTGGGCCAACATTTTGCATTCATTCTATTAATTTATTGAAGCTGACATATAGCGATGCAATTTATTGTTGCGGATATATATAAGTGATTGTTTATTCATTTGAGAAGTATGTGTGATGTGAAGTGTGCATGTGCTGTGTGCAAAAAGGTTCATATCATTCGAAAGTAGAGTAGAGTGTGAAGAAGAGTGAAGAAGTGTTCATGTGCTTAATCAAAACTATACTCAAGCATTAGTAGATGCTACTTTCTCAGTTCAAATTATTCAAATGGATTTAATCTGATCATTTTTTGTAAGAAAGTGAGTCTTCCTTTGAGCAGTGAGCTCTAGTTAGTGTGCCTGAATGCATGTGCATTCCTCATTTATTCTTCTTATACTTTAAACAGGGTATAACTTGTGGATTAACCTCCACCATGGTTTTTTCCCTTAATCGGGTTTCCACACAAAATTCTTTGTGCTATGTGTGTTTCTGATGTGTAGTTGATTCATGCTTTCACTATTATTAATCAGATCTGAGAATAAGGGTTAATAAGTTTAATAAGTTTGAAATTCTGTGACAACTGATTCACCCTCCCCCTCTCAGTTGTCTATCCTTGTGTTGCCAACAAGGTGTTGGAAAAACAAGCAAATAAATGGTAAGTTTAATGATCTTTATAATGATGTTGATGTAGAACAACCTTTCAAATTGACAAATATAGAGCTAGAACAACAAGTTGATCAAGTGGGTCAAGTAAATAGAAATTCTTTTCAACTTATTGATAATCCTTTTTTTGAGTGATATGCTGAATTTAAATTTGATAATCCACTTTTTATGTTGGAGGATGAATCAATTTCAAATTTGGGTGATAAGGTTGTTGATGAAAACAAGATATGGAACCCACATCAAGAAACTGAATTCTTGAATTTTGAGGATCTTTTTTCAAATGAAGGTACAAGCTGCAGCAATGATACAATAGATATAATAGGTAATGAAGATAATTTTCAGCTTGATATACTTCATGAATCATCAACTATTGAAGATATTTCAATGATGGAAGAAGGTATGCATAAAAATAACGATGACATCAATTGAAAATGATGAAGATTATGTGAACTCTACAAGTGTTAACAATAGTCTAGTGTCTTGGTATGAACCTCATACACTATTTGGATATGTTAATATTGTGGAACATCTTGAATTGGATGAAGATTTGCGTGAGATACAGGATGATAAAATGGACAAATTGAGTTAAATAATGGAATTTCAGTTATGGATTTCATAGAAGTGCCTTGGTTGGAAATATTTTATGATGCTGATTTTAGTTCACACAAGAATTTTAGTATGAGTGTTGATGTTTTCCTTTGGGGGTTGCTAGAGAGTGGAACACAAACTGTGCATGGTGAGCCGATGGTTTTAATTAGAGTAGCATAGTGGCAACCTGATGGGTATTTCAAAAGACTGATTTGGGATCCTGGTATTCAGTTTGGCTTGCAGATGCTGATTGCTTGAGGGAAAGCAATCTTCGGGATGGGAGGAATTGTAATGTCCCAATTTTTGATTCAACATAAATTGTTAATTTAAGTTGTCAAAATGCTAAATTGGATAAAAAGGACAACTTAAATTAATAACACAAAATTAACTTAAGCTATGAAAAATTGATTAATTAAGTTTCTTTTCTAAAGTGAATTCTCAAAAGAAATAAATTAAAAAGAGAAATAAAGGAGAATTCAAGAAGACAAGAGGAGTTACGTGAGGGGAAAGAATAAAGGTTTTGCTGGAGATCATTTGTAGGAGGCATGGTTGATTGTGTTTTTGGAGAAGCTTGGATTTCTTCTAGATTCAAGGAAGGAAACCATTAGTTCATGATTTGGATGAAAACCCAAATCTTATTAACATGTGAAATTCAATTCAGAATTCATGCAGAGCTCTAACATTTATTTTTTAAGTTTCAAAAATCTAAGGAATCTTATATGAAGCGTGTTGTTGTTAATAGTATTTCTCAAATTTTATTAGTGGGGAATATTAAATATCTCAGTGGAGGTACTTAGCTTTAAGGAGAATTCTAGTATATCAGGAACAATTATAATATCATTATTTGTGTCTATAGTGCAAGGAGTCATATATGCCACCAGGGAGTTGTTTAATTTTCACAACACTATTGAAAATTGGTATGTGAATCGACTAGCTTTGTGTGAGCTATACCGATAATTGATGAGGAGTTAGGATTTGTAGTGCCGTGAATGTATGGAGAGTTATGTTTATTTATAGGGGACTTAATATTGCTTTGGAATGATAATTTATCAGGCTTTCTAGAGGGATGGATGTTCAGCCTATAAATTCATATGATAGGAGCACATGATTGGTTAAGTGAAATCGAGTTAAGGGAAGCTTGAAAGTCTTGCATCAACCGTCGCTAAGTTTTATCTTGCTATTGACACTTTATTCATATATGTTGAGGACACAAATTCAAAGGAGTGCCATTTGTTGATTGAAATTAAGATTGGCATAGAACAAAAAGCTTCCATGATTCATTTGAAGAACAAAGGGAATTCACGGGAATAGAGAACATATTATATGCTTGGATTTGTAATCGTTGATCGCGTTCTTGAAGAAATCAAAGTTAAATAACCCATGTGCTACCTCTTTCAAGAGTCACCACTGATTATAAGATGATATCATATTCAATCTTCAAGTCTCGAACTTCATATTTTGATAGTATGTAAGAGATAAACAAGATATCGAGGGTGCAAGGCAGACATAAGGGAGTTTGTAATGGCTTCTTGGATTGAGATATTCTATCGAATATTGGGAAAGACAGGGGTGCAAATAAGACATAAACAATGCTTTGACAATATGGATAGATGCAGAAAATAACACAGAGAACACACTTTGACAACATAACTAAACAGACATAAAAAGATTTAAATATATATTCCTTGCTTTCATAAAATACTAAAAATCAGAGTATATTCTCCATTCTTCTACATAAAATAATACTAAGCTACTTGGACAGATGTCCAATAAATATGGTGGTACTCTCACACCTATTCTAAACTGCCGCTGTCAATGTGCGATGACTGCTAAACTTCTGTGCAGTGTTGCTGTAACATTCCTTGTTCTGTGCTGTTGCTGTCGCCTTACTTTCTGCTGAACATTCTTCTTGTTGCTGCTATAGGCTTGACTTCAAATTTCAAATTAACCTACCACATTAATTGCTGCAGGTATTCGTTGGTTGCTTCAAGCTCAAAAATGAGGACTCCAATTTGAATTCAAAAATATCTACCATATTAATTGTTGGGGGAATACGATGGCTGCAACATGATGGTCTTCATCTGATGTGGGGGTGCTGACATGCCAGGTCTGCTAATTACAGAATAATAAATATTCTAACACTCCCCCTTAATCTACAAGTCAGCTGCCACTCTGCAGATTCCTTTCGGAGTTGATCTCCGAAGCTATCCACAATGCCAAGCCTATCTCTTAGGCGTTCAAAACTGTCTCTCGGTAATGCTTTGGTGAAGATGTCGGTGAGCTGTTGCTCGGATCTGCAATACTATAATTCTATCTCACCTTGTTCTACCAACTCCCTTATGAAGTGATAACGAATCTCAATGTGTTTGCTTCGTTCGTGGAAGACCAAATTCTTTGTCAGCGCTATGGAGGACACATTGTCATAATGAATGACTATGCTGTCATCTTGCTTCTGCTGTAAATATGCAAGGATCCTCCTCAACCAAATAGCCTGACAAGCTGTTGCATTTGTCTCTATGTACTCTGCTTCTACTATGCTGAGAGAGACAAATGGCTGCTTCTTCGATGCCCATGAGATTGCACCTGATCCCATGTTGAAGACATATCCCGATGTGCTCTTCCTATCATCCACATTTCCTGCCCAATCACTATTTGTGAAACCATCCAACTTGAACTCATTAGATGCTGCATACAAAATGCCATAACCGGTTGTACCATTGACATACCTCAAAATCCTCTTTCCTGCTTGTCAATGTGTGTCCTTAGGTTCCTCCATGAACCTAGATATCAAACTTACAACATACATCAAATCAAGCCTAGTTGATGTCAAATACATCAAACTTCCAACCATACTCTTGTAGAGGGTTGGGTTCACATCCTTACTACTGTCAATCTTGTGCAATTTCAGACCTGTTGCTATTGTGTGGGCAGGTTTGCTATTATGCATTTTAAACCTCCTTAAAATCTATTTGGCATAGCTAGATTGAGAAATAAAAATGCCATGCATTGTTTGCTGAACTTCTATCCCAGGAAAATACTTCAACAAACCTAGATTCGTCATCTCAAATTCATTTTTCATCACATCTTTAAAATCAGCAATTCTGTTGTCAGTGTTACCAGTAAAAATTAGATCATCTACATACAAAACAACAATTAAAATGTCACCTTGTATTAATTTGATGTAGAGTGTGGGTTCGCTGCTACTCTTGCTAAACCCATTGCTCAACAAATAGGCATCTATTTTGCTGTACCACACCTGAGGTGCTTGTTTCAGCCCATAAAGAGCTTTCCGGAGCCTATACACTTTGTCTTCTTGACCTGTGACTTCATATCTAGGTGGCTACTCCACATATACCTCCTCCTTCAGCACTCCGTTTAAGAAGGCTGACTTTACATCCATCTGATACACTTTCTACTGATGTTGTGCTACAACTGCTATGACTGTACGCACTGTTTCCAACCCAACTGGTGCATATGTCTCATCATAATCTATACTGGGCTGCTGTTTGTACCCTTTCACAACAAGTCTTGCCTTGTGTCTTTTAATCTTTCCTTTGGCTGTACACTTGGTCTTATAGACCCAATTCACTCCAATCACTTGTTTACCTTTGGGTAAATCCATCAAGTCCCATGTTTGATTTCTTTCTATAGCATCCAACTCTTCATCCATGGCCTTACACCACTTATCTTCTTTCACTGCTTCCTCAAAGTACGTTGGATCACTATAGGAGAATAAAGCGAAATCCAAATTTTCATGAAAATCAACATACCTTGTGCTGTCATAAATCTCCCTTACACTTTTTTGTTTTTCTTGGCATCAATGATGCAAGTGTAGGGTTTGAGTTTGCTTCTGAGCTACTGCTACTCTGATTCCTAGAGCTACTGTACTGCTGACTGTCGAAGCTACTGCTTTGCTGAATTCCGGAGCTGACAGACTGCTGTCTCTGTCCAGAACTGTTGTTTTGCTGAACACTGCCAGAATGTTACTGTTCTGCTGCACATCACCAAAGCTGCTATTTTCCAATGCTCTACGATAGTTTGTCTCTAAGCTAATACTTTCTTGAGCTCCCCCTATGTTGCTATCATATGAAGCTTCATAATCATCAAGGTGTATGGTAACTGAAATACCCGTGGTGTCATCCACTGATCCATCCCATGCTTCATTCTCAATAAAAATAACATCTCTACTTATCACAACCTTCTTGGTGATGGGATTGTACAACTTGTAGGCTTTTGATTCCTCACTATAGCCTATGAAGATACATTTCTCTCCTTTGTCATCAAATTTATGCCTCTTGTCTTTTGGCACGAATGTGTATGCCACACACCCAAAAATCCTTAGGTGTTCAACACTCCATTTGCTGTTAGTCCATGCCTCTTATGGAATCCTATCACGAACAACCTTTGTGGGGCACCTATTCAGTATATAGACTGTTGTTGCTACATCTTCTCCCCAAAATATGTGTGGAAGGCCTTTGGCTTTCAACATACTTGCTGCCATTTCTTGAATGGTCCTATTTTTCCTCTCGGCCACTCCATTTTGCTGTGGAGTATACCTAGTTGTGAATTGTTTGTGAATGCCCTCATTCCTACAAAAATTCAAAAATTCATTGGAGATGTACTCTCCCCCTCTATCTATCTTAAGGGCTTTGATGTAGTGACCACTCTCCTTCTCAACTGCTGCCTTAAACCATTTAAACTTCTCAAAGGCTTCCGATTTGTTTTTCAAGAAATAGACCCATATTTTCCTGCTATAGTCATCTATAAAAGTCATGAAATATGTGTTTCCTCCTAATGTGGGGGTTTTCATGGGTCCACACAAATCTGAGTGCACTAACTCTAGTGGTGCTTTTGCTCTCCTAGAATACTCGGATTGAAATGGTTGCCTATGTTGTTTTCCTAAAATGCAAGCCTCACACTTGCCATTGGGTTCTACAATAGATGGTAAACCCCTAACCATTCCTTTCCTAGATAATAAACTCAAACTTGAAAAGCTTAAGTGCCCATACCTTAAGTGCCATAGTTTGGATGGGTCTTTGATGACTCTCCTGAATGTAGTGCCATAGTTTGGATGGGTCTTTGATGACTCTCCTGAATGTAGACTGCTATTCAACTGTTGACTACTGTGAGTGCCAACGAACAATGCTGTTGTTGACCATTTGTTGTTCCTGTCGCAGACATTATGTGCATCCTGAGAGGAAAAATTATGTTTCTTGTCATCTACACTGCAACCATCACTCTCTTGCTACCTCCTCTATCAAATATCTTGCATTCTCCATTCTCCATCAAGATTTTGTAGCCATTTTGGACCATTTGTCCAATGCTCAATAAATTATGCTTCATGCCGGGAGCATAATAGACATCTTGGATTTGCTGTCTTTCACCGTTCTTTGTTTGGATGCTGACTACACCTCTTCCCATCACAGGAACCTTCTCATCATTTCCCATTCTGATTTCTGTTTTTACATTGCTATCAATGGAGGCAAAGAAATTCTTGTTACCACTCATGTGGTTGCTGCATCCGCTGTACAAGTACCATACTTCATCATTGCTATGTTTAGCAAGGTTGCATACAATGAAAACATTTGACTGCTTGTTATTTTCAACTTTGTTCTCATTAGCTACATTAGCATTTTGGCCTCCATGGTCACGCTTCTTCTTCCTGCATTCACTAGCATAATGTCCATATTTGTGATAGTAATAAAACTACACATTACTTTTGTCATTTCTCTGGTTTGAACTACTGTTCTTCCTCTGGTACTGGTTTGCTGACTGTGAGCTGCTCGGCTCCTCTGTGCTGACAGAAACTCCTCTTCCAGAATTACTTCTGCCTCTACCTCTTTGACCTCTACTTCTATTGTTTCTTCCTCTTCCTCGACCTCTTCCATTGATCTGAGCTTTGAATGCTTGCTCTAGGGAAGGAGCATATCTATTCAACCACTGCTCATGGGTTTGTAGTGAACCCATCAACTCATCTAAAGTCATCTGAGACAAATCATTTGCCTCTTCAATTGCAACGGCTACATAGTCAAACTTAGTAGGCAGACTTCTTAGGATTTTCTCAACAATCTTTTGCTCTTCCATTGTTTCTCCATTGATTCAGAACTAATTTACCAGGGCTAAAATCTTGTGTAATAATCGGAAATGGACTCATTATCTTTCATTAATAGAGTCTCAAAATTTCTTCTTGAGAGCTACAACTTGCTGACCTCACTTTGTCAGTTCCTTTATAACTATTTTGCAATATATCCCAAGCTTTCTTTGCATATTCTGATGCTGCAATACGTGTGAAAATAGCCTCACTCAAGGCCGCCTCAATCAAACTGAGGGATTTTGCATCCTTCATTCGGGTCTCCTTTAATTGATTCTTTTGTGCATTTGAAAGGGCTGCAAATGCATTAGGGTCTATGATATCATTGAACCCATTTATGACCGACTCCCATAGGTCATTTGCAACTAAGATGGTTCTCATCTTCTTAGCCCATATGTCATAATTCTGTCCATCAAAATTTGGTGGCTGCTGCCAACCTTTGCTATCACCTCATGCCATATTTCTCAAAGGTTTGAGAAAATAAACTAATGCCTAGATAACCTAGGGCTTTACCCAATACACCCACAAATAACAAACTTGACTAGTTGAATGGCCAGAAAAATAAGGCTCTGATACCAATTGTTGGGAAAGGCAGGGGTGCAAATAAGATAGAAATAGTGCTTTGACAGTATGGACAGATGCAGAAAATAACATAGAGAATGCACTCCGACAGCAGAACTAAACAGACAAAAAAAGATTTAAATATATATTCCTTGCTTTCACAAAATACTAAAACTCAGAGTATATTCTCCGTTCTTCTACATAAAATAATACTAAGCTACTTGGACAGATGTCCAATACATATGGTGCTACTCTCACACCTATTCTGAACTGCTGCTGTCAGTGCGCGACATCTGCTAAACTTCTATGCAGTGTTGCTGTAAAATTCTTTGTTTTGTGCTGCTACTGTCACCTTACTTTTTGTTGAACATTCTTCTTGTTGCTGCTATTGCAGGCTTGACTTCAAAAACTAACCTCTTGTTCTTCTTGCTCCTAACTTCAACGAACACAAACCTTTTGTCTTACTTGTTTTTAGCTCATAAGAATGAGTGCTTCTTTCAAATTTCAAATTAACCTACCATATTAATTGCTGTAGGTATTCGTTGGCTGCTTCAAGCTCAAAAATGAGCGCTCCAATTTGAATTCAAAAATATCTACCATATTAATTGTTGGGGGCATACGATGGCTGCAACATGATGGTCTTCATCTGACGTGGGGGTGCTGACATGCCAGGTCTGCTGATTGCAGAATAATAAATATTCTAACACTCAAGCCATCATCAGTATTCAAGTCAGAAAGGGAATAGAGAATACACTCTTAGATTGAGAGCCCGACTGTGGTGCTTATTACATTTGAGCCACTGTAAGGGAGTAGTTGAGTAATTAAGGCATCTGATATCTTTATGCTAAGACCTTGATTGTAACACCATGTTTAATGAAGGATACTAGTAAAGATAATTCAATTTGAAGGCTCGAGCAATTGATAATAAGCAATACATATTAATTTAGTCGTAATTATTAAATGGAATTGATGATATAATTCCCATTTGGTGCCGTTGAAGCTTGATGTATTGGTTCCCAAAGTCTTTTGACATGGAGGCAAGCTGAAGAAACGTTTGTCTTGGAGATGTGTGGAAATTTTTGAAAGGGAGCTGTACAATGAACATATTAAGAATATATCGAAGGGATGTTTGGAATCCCATGTGGTGACGTGGAGTTTGGGAGATACGTGGCCCAGATTTTGGCAATGTGGGTTGAGGAAGTTATTTGAAGTGTTAAATTTTTCTAGTATGAGGCAAGTAAGGATATCATGGTATAAAATCTGGGTGAGGGAGCTGAGTCCATTGATAATTCTTGCAACACGTGTGAAGATCCTTAGTGTATTTATTTTCCAAGATTGGAAAAAGGAATAAAATCGTCATTCCATTAGTGAAAGCTATCAGGCACATCACGAGGGTGATGTGAGTCCACCAATGGGAAGTATCGACTTAGTTTAGCATTTTGGGAGCAGTTGCAAGTCATGCTTTTTATTTTAATGTGGGCTATGTCAGAATAAAGAATAGCAGGGCAGCTAGATATGTTCATGTTAGAAGATTATTTATTTAAATTCTGTATGATGTCCATATCTCTTGAACTGAGACCTAAACATTCAAATTAAATATATGTAAATGTCCTATGTGTGATAATCAAATATGGAGTTGGCAATATTTTTGTTTATATATCTTGTATCTACATTTGGAGAAGAATTATTTTGTTGAATTTTTGTAAGAAATCAATTATCAATATTGCATTCAATTGGAATAGAGAGCTCAGAACAACAATATAGAATTTTTTTTGACGAAATGTTTGAGTAGTGTAGTTGATAAAGTTGAAAAAAAATTTGTAATCCAATTTGGGGTTGTATATTACAATCGTGTCCATCCATTGAATCATTCATCCTATTTATTTAATCACCCATCTGTGGTCGTATCATAGCTTGATATTGTGAAATATCATATCCCCTTTAGTACTACTTGGCATATTCGTAAGGTCAGTTTGTCCTGCTTATATTGAGGTAGTCTATCGCAACACGCTGGGGGTAATTCGTTGTGGATCAGATCAGGTACTTATATATCTTTAGGTTATTGGAAATCTCTTTAGAAAACCCCTAAACATTCATAAAATTCAAAAAAACCTTAAACATTTGCAAAATCTCTTGAAAATCCCTAAAACATTCAGAAAACTCAAAAAATCCAAAAACATTGGAAAACTTGGAAAACCCTAAACAACCTCAAATAATTGAAAACCAAAACATCCACATAAACACTCAAAATATCAAAAAGAACCTCAAAACATTTTCAAAATACCAAAAACATTGAAATATTCCAAAAATCCAAAATCATCCATCCCTTTCGATTTCACCCAAAATAAACCTTTGCCCATAATAAACGATCAACACCTTCAACCTTTGGCAAAACAAATAGAAATCAAGTATCACAAGTCGTAAAGTGAGAATCTAAGTGTCAAAATCTAAAGTCTAGATCAAGTAAGTGGAGTTTGTATCAACAACTTATCACACCCCTCATCCTAATCAAAATATCTGATTAACATGTCCTAGGATGCATCCTTCCTACGATGGACATCAGTATCATAAATCACCTTAGCTATAGTTAAACCTGGTAAGAGATATATAACACTAACTGTTTGTCTTTGATCTTTTCTTATGATTTATCTTATTGACCCATTCTGAGGACCTCTCGATTATGTCTATCAAAATGATTTAGAGAGAAAGGAAT
>CM021106.1:426185393-426391149 GCA_007115665.2 Sequoiadendron giganteum
GTCTCCAAATGGTCATGTGGGGTTC
This sequence comes from Sequoiadendron giganteum, assembly GCA_007115665.2. NCBI lineage: Eukaryota > Viridiplantae > Streptophyta > Pinopsida > Cupressales > Cupressaceae > Sequoiadendron > Sequoiadendron giganteum. The sequence continues at coordinate 426,185,419 of CM021106.1, forward strand.
AAATTATCAATTTATCTTGCTTAAGTGAATTTATTTTACCACAAACACTTGTCTTGATTATGTTTTCAAACTAAAATGTCTATGTCAAAAAACATCATAAATTTCACAATGTCCATTTTGTGAAAAGGATGAAGTTCAAGCCATAGTTTCTTATGCTAACTTTGGAAAATATAGATTTAGATATAAGTCAAGATATTTAGAAATATATAAGGATAGAAATCCTTAGTACAAACATTAATATCAAGGCTTTTTTCAAAAGGTATCCATATTTAGACCAAAGGGTTTTGAAATTTTGAGGAAAATTGTGAATGCTTGTTTGTAATGTTTTGGAACCAAGAAAATTATTAAATTGACTCTCAAGAATTTACAATCCTAGGTTGAAATGGCCATACTTGTTGAGTCCCCACTCAGATTTCTCCAAACACTAAGACAATGTGAATAGTTAGAGATTTGGCGACACTGACTCCCCTTCACGACAAACACTTCTCAGGACCACCAAATCTCAAAATCCTAAAGATCCGAAGATCCTAAGGATTTTTTTGTTTCAACAATGAATAGTACAAATGTGGGGCAGCTTTAGAATGATCGTTCTTGTACCAACAAGCATTAAGGATTTTTGGTAACTAAAAAATTTGGCTCTTAGTAACAAACAGAGAACACTCAGCCATATACACATTGAATTTCCCAATTAAGGCTCTTACTATCATTCCCATTCCACTTAAGGCATGGTACTAGGTGCAGTATGTTATACAGTCCAAGATAGAAGGTACTTTCTCATGATTTCCCAACTTTTAATATAGCCTGCCGGTAAAGGTACTTGCAAGAACTTGCGTATGAGTTTCCCGTTGTGGGGTGTGTCTCATAGTAAGTTCTCTCTTAAGGGTGACACAATGTATAAAGGTGTACTTAAGTATTTCTCTTCACCTAAGATCGCACGAAGTGCAAGGGGATTGGATACATACTATAAGTGCATACAAACAATGAAGTATACTTGGAGTGTTTCTCTTCACCCAAGATCGCACGAAGTGCAAGGGGATTGGATACACACTACAAGTGTGTCATAGAAAAGAAATCACTCATTCATTTTAACCTCTAAAGCTAATATGAATTAATTTTATGCACGAAATGAAATTTTAAGTTGCCTTGTTCAATTTTAAAACCCAAAAGACAATGATGAGATGAGGGTTCAATTTGAGTCCCGTTTGAGCATTTTTTTAAACTAAAATGAAAATTAGTGAGGTCCTAAGGCATAAAATGAAAAGAATATGAAATTGGGCTATAATTGTCCCAAAATATTCAAATTATTGTTACAATTATAAGATTAAAAGATGATAATGCTTCTTCACTTTGCCTTGTATCATCCAACCTGCAAAACCTAGTTAGTTTAAAAACTAGAACAATGTTAGAGGCATGGTAGTAATCAAATGAAGTGAAAAAATTAAAACACATGCTAAAAAATGATCGTTAAATTTATTACCAAAGTTGGGCATCACTATTCATGATAGCGTCGCTCTGGTGAACTTGGGTGTCGCTCTGGAAAGAAACTAGTGACGATGATAGCATCACTGTTTGAGGTGCATCATCGTTTATAGATCTTTGATACCTCTAAAAAGTATTAGCGTCATTGTTTGTTTAATCAACATCATGATATTAAATAGGAGTCAATGTTTCAGATGATGATAGCATCACTATATAGCGACACCTAGCAAAGGAATCGCTGAAATTGTTTTGGGCATCACTTTATCCTACAAAAATCAAAATGAATGAATTCAAGATAGAAATTGATTAAATTTGATCAATTTTTCCCTCATTCTAGTGCTAGAATGTGATCGACGGATTAGTATGGGCTGATTATGCTTTTTCTATGAATAATCAAAGCATAATGAAGCCACCAATGTCAAATCTCAACAAGATCATTCAAATAAAGATTAAACTAAACATTCATCAAACTAAGCATTCTAAACTATGGAAATGTTAAAATGCCTACTCTAACCCATCTAAAACTTATCCCATTGTTAGATTGGTGTTGAGTTGATGTGAAATGATGAACCTTTCCCAATCCCATGGATAAATGAGCTTGCCCCAGTTAGTTTTATTGAAGAAAACTGATGGAACGATTTGAGATGTGTATGAAAACAAGATTTTAATCTAAATGAGCATGATACAAGATATTTTAATATGATTTTATGCTAAATGATGAAGATATTCTAATTCTAAGCTAATATGAGTGGATTCTAAGCTAAAATATTCAAACCCTAATTAATAAACAAGCTAAATGGATGCGTTATGTGATCATAGATGCCATTAATGGAATCTCAAAACTAACTAATGCAATTAAAATGATCTAAAAGATGCTAAATGTGTGCTAAATATGAGTGTGAGTGTGAGTGATTTCAACACCATAATTTTTCCTTTTGAAAGATGGATCCATTTGTCTCCAAATAGTGACCTATTTATAGGAAAGAAAATGAGAAATGGAGGGTTGAGATCAAAAATTCTAATCAATGGTCAAAGATGGAGGAAATTGGAGGCACGGATAATAGATTCTCATCAATGGGTGAGAATGCTAGATGAGATTTAATCAAGGGTTCATATTCCCTCAAACAAACACACTTTTGACTTGTACAAGAGATCAAAAGTTAACTTGCACAAGAAGTCACAAGGTAACTTGCACATGAAGCTAAGTAAGTTTGTTGAGAAAAAGGAATATTCCCCTTTTTCAAATGAGTGAGGAGAGAGAATATTCCTTGGAATATTCTCATGGGTGAGGGGAAAGGATAATTAATCAATCAAAACAAATTTTAATTGTGCAAAAGGGGAAGGAATATTCCATGGGAATATTCCTTTTGGAGGAATTTACAAAGGAGGAATATTCCCTTACAAGTGGGGGGAATTAGATTAATTGATAATTAAACAATATTAATTATGCAATTAGGGGATTAGAAGAATTAAGATGACATTCATTAAATAAAATGATTTAATGAAAGGGGGAAAGGTGAAATGACATTTAATTAAATACCTTAGGGTTATTTAATTAAATAAGAAGATTTAGGGATTTAAATTAAATAGTTTGATTTATTTAATTTATTAAGATGAAGTGTTAGCATGAAAGGGGGTGAATTAACTTGATTTGATGAATTAGGTTAATAGATGCAAATGATGCAATTAATTAAATAGCTAGAAAAACTTAATTAATTAAGCGAAAAGAGGATAGGTTTCAAGAGGAAATGATGTTAGTATACTTGATTCGAGTGTATGATATGACTCATGACATTTTTTAGTGTCTACACATACATCATCATCTAATAAATTACATAGAAAAGTACACACAAAGAAATATATCCATATCATTTGCATAAGCATAACATCTGTATATCATAGCATTCATCCTATCACATGTCATAAAAAGATACTGAAAAAGAAGTACATCCATCACATTGCATCCATACTTAATCATAATGCATCACATCACATCATATCATTTGCACCCATACATTCATGAGCATGAAATAAAGGGAATATCACATCATATCAAATCTGAATCTTCTCATATATATATCAAAAAATGGTGACTATAATGGTATAATGTCTAAATTAGTGTCTGTATATAAATCAAAAATATAATATCCACGAGGCTATCAAAAAAAGAGCCCATGAATGTATATCTATATAAAGAATATGACAATAATAAAAAAGTGTCTACATAGGTAGGCTAGCCCTAGTGGCTTCTCTTCTCACCCCTAACTGATGGTTGATCCTCAGCTCTAAGTGGTGCTCTACTCCACTATGAGAAATTAGGTTGTCACATCCCCTAAGGAACATCATGGTGATAGTGCATGCGATAGTAGTTTGCCTCAATGACTGCCTCTCTATACAACTATCCAGATAGAGTCCTAACCTATGATGCTACAATCACTACCTCTAACTATTGTTTCCACCCAATCTCCTAGGCTAGCTACATGTCCAGTTGCTAACACAACTGAACCTCTTGGTCTCTCTGTGTAGTCATGGCCTGCAGCTGCTACTACAGCTGATCCCACTCTTCTTAAATCTGTGTTTGAGCCTGTATAGGTGGAGGAGGTGGTGGTTCCCCTTAAACCTATCAATTGTGACCAACTTGTTGCCTTGGGACCTGCTCTTGATCTGGATACTTTTGGTACCCATCACTTGGCACATGGCTCCTATCCTACTCGTGGTCTTGGCCTCTACCTCGACCACCATCCTTGCCACCATCCCTGCCTCCATCTTGACCTCTAGGGTATCCCCCTGCTGTATTTGTTAGGCATGTATGTGGTCTAAACCACACATCATAGGCTGGAATAGTCCTCACATTTGGAAGACCCTAATCAAATTCCCATGGTTGTGGGATGAGCTATGTAAAATCATTGATCACCACAACAGGATCAATAATGGCTCCCTACTGTACCTCTCTCTGCAATCTAGTAAAAATGGCAGTATAATCATTTGTAAGCACATCCTGTACCTCTCCAAACTATCGAGCAATTCCTTTTGGGAGGTATCGCTCGATAATTGTATGCTCTCTACCCTACAAGTACTGAGTATGTCTGGAAAAATCCAACTGCTGTTGATCATCATACCACCATGGATGTTGTATCCATAGCCTCCATCTAAACACTGTCATGTCATTAGTAACATGACACCAATATGGTAAACTTGTGGGGTCCATGTGTTGCAATGTCATCAACACCTTGTACCAAAAAATGATGGGCTCATCCTCATGGATATCGGCAAGAATGACCAATGGCCTCAACACTGCAATGTGCTCATATGCCCATATGTGAAGCAAAGTCACCCCTGCTCCGATGCTCCTGCCCTCTCGATAGACGACCTCATGCATATCATGATACAAGGAGGCAAGGAGAATTGAACCCCAAACATACATTATGTCCCTCTGAATCATACCCTCCCATGCCAAGCTCTATCTAGGATTGAAACCTCTACCCCGCCAGTCTGGAGTAGTGATGCCACAAATTAGAGCTACAATGAACAATCTGAATGTGTCCACCCGACGTCAGTAAAAATCTAGATGAATTTGGGAGATGATCACCACAACCAACTGCCTCTGTAGAAGGGAGATACATGCATCTCTCTCGACATCTAGATCATAAATCACACGCTCTTTGTGAATGGGAAATCACAAAATGCACATATCCTCAAGTGTGACGGTCGCCTCTCCAGTAGGCAAGTGAAAGGATGAGGTCTTGTTGTGCCATATCTCAACCAACATAGTCATCATGGCAAGATGGGTCCTGACCTCAGTCAAGAAAGCAACAAATCCTAATCCCAATCTCCCCAACTGCTCCACCTCTAAGTCATTGAAATCTCTCCCAGCTTCCAAAAGGTTGGTCCTATGCTCTCATGACATCAATGGTGGAGGATCCTCCTACGCACACCACGAGCACATCATCAATTTATTAGAAAATTCAAAAAATTGATCAAAATTTAAGACTTTTCATCCAAAACATCAATCACATCACTGAAATCAATAACATCGCCATTTTTTTGGGTGCATCATTATATTAAATTTAGAGGCGTGTCACCAATTTGGTGACGTGCATCGCTATTCTATTGAGTGAATTAGTATTTGGGTGTGTTATTATAATAAAGTAATCATGGTGCATCGCCATTTGTTATATGTGTCGGCCATCTCTTTCTAGCATCACTGAACTAGAAAAGCCCATGCGTCACTATATTACCCTCATAAACCTATAATCATATGCATCACTAAATTAAAAAACTGAGGTGTGCTACCAAATAGAGCATGGATCGCTAAAAAATCAATAGCGACACACCCATCGACCTAACTTTGATGCCCTATTAAATGCACCTAAAAGCAAAAATCGAGAGAGGTTTTGAATCATATACCTAGGGTCCTACATTTGCTCGATGCTTGTACTCTCTAACCCGCTTTGAAAGGTGAAGAGGGAGTGCATGGTGAGCCAATTCGCTGAGGTATCAGAGCTCAAATTGCAAGAATTCTTTAAGGTGTGAATGCACAAATGAATCGAAAGTGACCCTTCACCTATTTAAGCCTAAAAATTAGGCTTTTTTGCCCTAATTTGACCCTAAAGCTAGGGTTTTTCACCATTCTTGCCAAATTGAAGCTTATTTTGCACTATTTTTTGCATTTTTGGCATGTTTTTTGCATCCGTGGGCCTGTTTCAGCCCCTGAACCCATATTTTACCTTTGTCGAGAAATCAACCCAAAATTCAATTTTTTTTGGCTGATTTCTTGAGGGGGCAGGGAACCAACTTATTTCCTCCATTGGGGCAACAATGGGGCATCCAAAATCAGATTTTTATTTTATTTTTTGATTTAAGTAACAATTTTTTATCTAAAGGGCGTTAGTCCTTGAACCAATGCAACATGTACGCTACTTCAAAGAGAGGAAAAATGTAGACAGTTAAAAATGTCCCGAATGATATCATGCACTCGAATCAGATATACTAACACTGTGTCATCCTCAAACCCATCCTCTTTTTGCTTAATTGATTAAATTAGCCTAGCTATTTAATTAATTGCATCATTTCTATCTATTGATTATTTAATCTAATCAGGTTAATTCAGCCCCTTTCACGCTAACATTTCATCCTATTAAATTAATTACATCAAGTTATTTAATTTAATCCCCTAAGTCCTCTTATTCAATTAAATAACCTTAAGTTGTTTAATTAAATATCATATCACTATTCCCCTTTTCATTAAATCATTTATTTTTTGAATATCATCTAATTCCCCTAATTTGTATAATTAAAACTTTATTTAATTATCAAATTATCTAATTAAATCTCATTCCCCCCGCTTACAAGGGAATATTCCTCCTTTGCACATTCTTCCAAAAGAAATATTAATATGGAATATTCCTTCCCCTTTTGCACATTAAAACTTTGTTTTAATTTACTAAATATCTAATTTTCCTCACCCATGAGGATATTCCAAGGAATATTCTTCCTTTTAACAAACTTACACGACTTCATGTGCAAGTTAACTTACAAGACTTCTTGTGCAAGTCTTGAAAGTGTTTTTTTTTGGATTAATGTGACCCCTTGATTAAATATCGCCTTTCATTTTCAACCCTTGATGGGAATCCATGATCCATGCCTCCATCTTCCTTCCTTTTTTACCATTGAATACCATCTAATTCCCCTAATTTGTATAATTACAACTTTATTTAATTATAAAATTATCTAATTAAATCTCATTCCCCCCACTTACAAGGGAATATTCCTCCTTTGCACATTCTTCCAAAAGGAATATTCATATGGAATATTCCATCCCCTTTTGCACATTAAAACTTTGTTTTAATTTACTAAATATTTAATTTTCCTCACCCATGAGGATATTCCAAGCAATATTCTTCCTTTTAACAAACTTACATGACTTCATGTGCAAGATAACTTACAAGACTTCTTGTGCAAGTCTTGAAAGTATTTTTTTTTGGATTAATGTGACCCCTTGATTAAATATCGCCTTTCATTTTCAACCCTTGATGGGAATCCATGATCCATGCCTCCATCTTCCTTCCTTTTTACATTGATTAACCTTTTTGATCTCAACCCTTCATATCTCATTTTCTCTCTTATTAATAGGTCACTATTTGGAGATAAATAGATCGATCTTTTTTAGAGAAAACTCATGATGTTGAAATCACTCACACTCACACTAATATTTAGCACTTATTTAGTATCATATTAGCTTAAATTTACTTACATATTAGCTTAGCTTCCATTAATGGCTTCCATGATAACATAGATGTATACATTTAGCTTATTTGTTAATTAGGGTTTGGATCTTTTAGCATAAAATCCATTTAGATTAGATTTTCACTCACCCATATCAATAATTTTAGCATACATCATGTTAAAATAGCTTTCATCATGTTAATTTAGCTTTAAATCATGTTTCATCACACATATATCATCATTTTCGTCGATTCTCTTTAATCGAATAAATCAAAACAAGCTCATTTATCCACGGGATTGGGAAAGGGCCGCCATTCCACATCAGTTTCACACCACTCCCCAAATATGATAAGTTTCAATGGATTAGAATAGGTGTTTTTGAGGCTTTCATAGTTTAGTATGTTAAGTTTTAATGTATTCCTAATTTAATGTTTATTAATTGATCTTATTGGGATTGACGTTTAGTGGCGTAACTATACTTTGTATCCTCATGGATCAAGTGTAGTTAGCCCATACTAATTTGTCAGTCACACTCACTATCCATAGAGAAAAATATAGAAGAGAGATGGTGACTCACAACCTATTTTGAACTGTTACAATTGCATCTGACATATGCATGAATATAGCTCCATTGAATCTTAGTAAAAAAAAATTATCTGATTCAAATTCAATGCTCTACCTTGCTCTTCATTCACACAAATATGATCTTCAACTCAACATTCATAACTTAAATTTTCTCTACTTTGATGATATTCACATGTAGAAAATTTTAAACAAATATCATATATTCATTCCACATATCAAAACACCGAAAATATCTAATATATATATATATCTAAATCAAGTGTAACATCAATTAGGTTCACCTAATTAGATGTAACACCCAAAATATAACGCATTGGCTCCAAAAATTTTCCTCCACATAACACACCACAATTCAAAACTCAAAAAAACTTAAAATAGGTTGGCATGGACCTATAATAGATCCCATATAAGACCACAATACTTATTTAGCCTTTGCATACCTTCAAGCATATTAGGTTGACTCCACATAAGACCTAAAAGAAAAAATCTTCAATTGTGTATCCACATCTCAACACGTGAACCTCAAAAATCGATACCAACTTGAATTCATACTCTATTGCCATCTAGAAACTTATACTCAAGCGCAAAGTGAAAAAATCATCCGTGAAGATGTGCAGAATCTCCCACACAACTGCATTGTACAAAGAGTCACTGTAATTTTCCAGGCCGAACTCTATTACTCATAACTCTCAAACCACTTGTCAAAACATGATGAAATATTGGAATCAGATACATCTAACATCCACCAAAATTATTTTAGAAGCATAGAGTGAAACCTCCATTTGTGGAGTGGTGCGGACCCAAAAATTGGTGCACTATAACATTGAATAAACAGTATTAACATTTAGTCAAATTCTCATACACCTTACTTTATCGGACCAAACCACTATGCAAAAATGTCTTCCTCAACAACTCAAAAACCTATTAGAACCGATCAAAATGGTCTACAACTAAAATATTCACATAAGTTACAATGTTGACATCAATGAAAACACTACAACACATTCTTATGTACCTTCCATGCTCATGTTTCCAAACAACATCATCAGTGACATTCTTCCAACAAAGAAAGTGTATATTGTACCTTTTTCTTTCAATATCTTTGTTTTATGCTATTGTTTTAACTTGCCTTTTCAATTCTCTTATAAGAAGAGATTGAAATGTGTATAATGGGAGTAGTTGTGACAACATAATATATATGTAGACTTACCAATACAATCCTTGTGATTAAGATATATTTTTAGTTCATTGAAACTTAATTGTTAGTGGTGCTTACTTGTTGTGGAATGTATCATGTTTTACATATTTAAATTTAGTAATGCTTTTGCATTAATAGATGATATTAATTTGTGTTATGTCAAGGCTTGTTCTATTTTGAAAATGTTTGTGAGAAGATAAATTATGTTGTGATCACTCTAGCATATGTTTATTTTGAATATTTGATATTTGTTGTTGTTGATGTTTTTCCAAGCATGGTTGATAAGTGAATTAGTGGAAGTGTTGTTATTTATGAGTATGAATGTATATTGTTTTTATTAAGAAATTTTTCTAATGTCTTTGAATATACAATATATTTATTTATATTAATATTTAAATCTCCAAGAATTAGTAGATTGCCATTCAAATATATCAAGTAATATGTGGTCACTAATATTGACTACTGTAGATTCTTTTGTATTAGGTCACTAATATTGACTACTGTAGATTCTTTTGTATTAGGTGGTGCATATAAGTTGATTAGTGTAATTTACTACTCATTAACAAGTAGTCTTCCTAGTATAGCTTATGTATTGTATATTGTATAATGCTTGGATTCTATGATTTTTATTTCTTTCTTAGATCATATCATGACTCCATATGTACATTGAAATGGGTTTTATAAAAATCAATTTATCATTAAGAGATGAGTCTTATGTGAATGTTTCTTATAAACAAATTATGTTTGATTATATTAAATTATAATCATTTACAATATTGTCCATATGAGATTTTAGGATATGTGTGCTAAGGGATAAAATGTATGTGTTTGTTTTAATAATGATTAGAGGTTGGTGGTATTACAGTTTCCATTTTTATTTTGTTTGTAATTAATGCATTTCATTTATAACTTTGTCTTTTATTCTAGAGTTTTGTTTTCTACTTGGATTCAGTAAGTTTAATAATTTTATGTTTCATACACATCAAAGTGTTGTGTATATTAATCTATGTAATTTAATTCTAGCTGGGTAAAATATAACTCTATGCCTTGTGATTTAAGAAGTATCCATGCACATGCAAATTTTATTAAATTTTTTTTATGGATTTGAATTTTAGATGGATTTTTATTTCTTGATATAGGTTTTTTTTATAGTATCATTCCCTATTCTTTGAAATTATATTTGAGTGTAGATGTACTAAATTTTTATTTTGGAATTGCCCAATTTTTGAGTCTTTGAAATGAATTCATATTACATCTTCTTTGTCTATTACCATATATGATTTGAATATTCCATTAGCATTATTTAATAATCCATATTCCATGTCATAGTTTATTTTATATAACTTAAATAACGTGTTAAATTTTAGTATAATCGGTCTAGGAAGACTTGTTATGTCTATGTATGTTATATTTGCATAGTTTTCATCAATTTCATCAATTTTATCAATAACACTTGGTTCACTTGCAACAATTGATAATATTTTCCTATTAATAAAGCCTCATTTTTTTGTATAGAAAAAGTATGGTAATGTAAGGCTGATTGGAGAGGGTTAGATACAGTTTGTATTTAAGCATGTTACATTGTTAATAGTTTGTGTTTCATTTTTATGGCACATAGTAGTTTGTAATTCTTAACACTCTATGTTGCATTTCCAAAAATTATACAAAACTATTTTTCTTTACAATTAGATTTTCAAATATTAGATTGTGTTATATAGGGTATGCTTGGTATAAGTCACCACAAAATATTATATTAGTTTTTAAAGTACATAGTTAGGTTCCATTTTATTTATCACATTATTTAATCATCAAAGTATAAGAACCAACTTTCCATCAAAGACACTTCATACTTGTAATTATTTTTATTATTTTATAAATAATAGAATGTTTCATTGCTAAGTGGAATGATTCTAGATTTGTTAAATGACATAATTAATGTATAATAATTGCTGCTTCACTTGCATTGTATGATGTTTTTCTTGTTTATTCATTTTATTAATATATTTTCCTTGAGTAGATTATAATAGACATTTGAATTGCAAATGTATATTAACATTTGGTAGGTGTCTTTGTTGTAGAAATTATTCATGTTCATGCTCCACCAATTAAGAGAGATATAATAGCTTATTTATATTCTAGCACTTTTTTACTACAATGTCTTTTACAATTACTTGTTATTTATTTAGCATTATTCTTATTGTATGATATTCTATATTTTCAAGAAGGTTTGGATTTTGTGTGACTTTGAAACTGACATTTGTTTGTTTATAATTATTGTATTTCATTTATAGCTTTGTCTTTTGTTCTAGAGTTTTGTTTTCTACTTGGATTTGGTAAGTACAATGATTTTATGTCTCATACACATCAAAGTGTTATGTATACTAATCCATGCAATTTAATAATAGATGGGTAAAATATAACTCCACGTAGTTTAAAGCTTTATGATTTAAGAATTATCCATGCACATGCAAATTTTATTAGAAATTATTTATAGATTTGAATTTTAGATGGATTTTTACTTCTTAATATAGGTTTTTTTAATTTATAGTATTGTACCCCATTCTTTTGAAATTATATTAGAGTGTAAATGTACTAACTTTTTGTGTTAGTATTGCCCAATTTTGGATTTTTTGAATTGAATTTATATTACATCTGCTTTGTCTATTACCATATATGTGTAGAGGAGGGAATTTTATACTCTCAAGACAACAAGGTCTTAAGGAACAAATAGCTATCAACTACCTCAATTAACACGACTCAAGTGAACTAAAAATAAAGATATTTAAAATTAAATTATAAACTATAATTAACAATAGATGTAACTAAAAATGTCAAATAGCTTGTAGATATTGAGTGATAAAAATGTTTAGTTCACAAAAATAAAAAGCTCTAAATACATGAAATGTGATACCAGTCGGGTGAAGTCTCATCCTTCGATGCCAACACACTATGAGGATGTTTGCACATCCATGTTGTCGTCTATATGGGTAGAGCCCAAAAATTGCCAAAATGGAGTTCTTTGTTAGTTTAACCTGTTTGTCACTTGCACACATGGAGATAGGGAAAATTATTGGGCTCGTATAGGGGATTTCCTCAGTCAAACCCCCGATTTAGTGTTTCCACCTCCACAAATAGCTAGAAAATATTGGAAGACATAAAAAGAAAAATAGATGTGTGATAGAAACAAATCCCACTATGGAGGATAAACCCTATCATGATAAAGAGGCACTAGACAAGATCAAAAAATATGATAATAGATGACATTGTTTGAGTAATGAGTGAGAGAGAATTACCAACATCTATGGCCCCTCTCTTGAGATGATAAATGTGATGAGATTGTAAGTGTTAGCGAATGGAATGGATCTTGATAAATATATTTAAACTATGAATCCAGGCACAAATTTAGCACCAAATGAAAACCGCTAACAACTCCGAAAAGATCAAAATTGTATTTGTGACTTTTCTCTAAATTTTGTCGAGGTATAACTCCCTCATTATATCTTCAATGAATTTTCCTATTCTAACACAAAGGGTATGCTTTTAACCAAAAAGCAGGAAAGGTGACGAATGCTAGTCCATAAATATGGGGCTAGCATGGATGACATAAACAAAAAACCACAAATTGTCAATGCAAAGATTAAAAATTTATGATCATCCAACTCAAGAGATAAATTAGACTATAATAAATGAAGACATACAACTTATATTTCAAAGAAGATACAACTATATTGTACACACAATTCCTAGATTAGCATACCAAAAATCATTAAATTCATAACACAAATTATAAATCAATACAGCTACAATAAATGCTTATTCCTTCTCAATAACACCCCTAGGTGTATCCTCTAAAAAAGGTCCCTTCCACCCTTTACAATTTCAAATTTATAACATAGCTAATGCCACTGGATGGATGCCAAAGCTGTTACCAAACTAGCAACTTCTTTTCTTTCGAATGTTTCTTTGGGGAATTAGCTAGAATAATTTGAATTTAGCAGAGCAATAAACATTGGCAAAGAAAACTGATTATGATCCCACCAACAGTCGCCAAAGTACCAATCATACAACCAACTATTGATGTAATGTATAGGGATATTAAGAGGTGGCACGTGTGTGCCGCCTGATGGGAAATTGTAATTTAGAGAAATGCAAGCCAACCATAAATGGGAATCAAATTAACATCTTATCAAGCTTAGGAGAATGAACCCATGTCTAACCAAAACTCTATAAATTCAACCACTGTAATCTTTCTTCCGTAATTAGTTGCACCCAATATCACGTGTTCTCAAAGTGATGATAATTCCGCCAATGACTACATTATTTTGGAGGATATTGAGTGCAATCCACTATTCAGGCACACCTTAAACCAACTGAAAGAAATATTTATAGTGTAGAGCAAAGTGGAGGAGGAAGTGCTTCGTAGCATCCTTGGCGAGGCATTCATGAGTTAGGCTCATGTGCACAACACAGCTATGCTAGAGCGCTTAATAAAGCCCAAGTTTCATCATCACATCAAGGTGGAAATCAACTTGCTCAACCACTATCCTCGAAATGGATTAATAGTTGATGCCATCAGCATTACGTCGACTCTTTAGGATAAGACTTTAGAGGAGGCCGTGGATTTTCTACGCATAGGAGTGGTGAGAAATGATATGGGACATTTTGCACAATTTCTCCAATCACATGAGAATCTATTTCCACTCAAGTCGAATGCTTACAGGCTGTTACTGAGGGCATTCATGTTATGATGTTTTCTCTGTGTACCTAAAAATAAATACCCTTTTTTCCATGAACTAAATTTTTGCAGTCAAACCAAACAGTTTTTTTTGTAGTGCTAGTACAATGTAAAAACATTTATATATAGATAAAATATCTCTTTTGGTATCAGTGTGTCTTTGCATGCAAGGCTTCATTAGTTTCCTATTCAAATCCTTCTTGTAAATACTAGTTTATTTTTAGTATAATGCACAAGTTAAATAAATAGACTTGCTATTATTACATTAATCACTACGAATCTTCTAGGTGGCAAAATGGGTGGTTCGCATAACTGGATAAAACCTCGCCTAGGTTTGAGACAACCTAAAGAATGTTGCCTAAGGTATGAATTGCAGGTGAAGTTTCTATGGTTCTGACAGATGATGACTTCATCAATTGGGTTATTAATATTCGTACACCCACCCCTGAATAAGGACAAGTTCAAAAGTGGTAAGAAAAAACTGCCCAGATTAAAGACACAAAAACAAGCAGTAGAATGAGAGGTTCAACGAACAAATGAAAAGCCCGCCCGAGTTTGAGGAAAAAAAAAAAAGGCTGCCTGAACATAACTTTATGTATCAGAATTAGGTGGAAAGAAAAGATAGTTACCAAAAGAGAAGCCAGGGTCCCTTTTAGAAGTAACAGTGGCTCTGACTGGGGATTAGGATTGCAAAGGACGTAGAGAACTCGATATGTTGACCAATCCTTTCCATTGGGCACAAAGTCAACAATAAGGATATAAAATAGAAAGCCCAAAATGAACACACCAAAATTGTGTTATTTACAAGGTAGGACTAACCTACCAGAGAAAGAAAAGGAGGAGAATGATCACACAAACCCATTAACCGGCTGGGAGAAAAATAATCCTTTCTTGAAAAGGCCCACTTCCTGTACAGTCTCCGAAACACATTTAGGAATCTTGACATCCTAGTGTTAATGCAGATGAGGATGTATCCATAGTCTAACAGTCTCCCAAAAGCCACTTTTCATCAAAAAATTCTTCTTGTTGCCATTTTTTCAGGGCCAAATCATTCTTTGCTAACCAACTCTCATGATAAAGAACTGTCAATTCAAGCATATCCAATTTTGATATAGAATTCCGAGCTCCAAATTTTTCTTTGACCTTACCTTCTCCAAGAGTTTCTAAAGTTCCTAAAAAATTACCACAAGAAACAATATTCTCCTTGACCTCATTATAACGTCTTTCAGTTTGACCATTTTCAAGGAGGGTAATTGTTTTTGTAGGCTTGTGTAGAGAAAGGATTGGTTTATTTTTTACTTCTGACTGGGCATTGATTTTATCTTCTTCCCATAAGAGGCTAGTGTTTTCCCCATCCTTCCTTTGCTTGTGATCAATCTTATCCCTTAACAAACAACATTCATTTCCATATGTGGATTGATCGACATTCAGATTTGTGAAAAGAAGGTTATCACATATTTCAAATTCATCAAAACTAAAAAGAGGGTTAGAATGAGTTGAGCATTTTTCTTTCTCCCTAAAATCATCATTCCTAGAATCACCATTTCTTTCCAAGTTTAAACATATGTCCTTATTCTCCACTTCTTTGAAAAATAAAATTCCATATTTTGGAGCAAGAAGAGAAGTCGATGCCAAATTACTCGAATAGTATCAGAGGGGGAAAGCCTATCAGAAGGAAGAGGCAAAGCAAATGATGAATTTTCTTGTAGCTCATCATATTCATCATCACTTGATGAATTTCAATCACTTTCAACTTGAAAAGGTATATAAATTGAAATTCAGATCATTATATTGCTGATCTTGTTCCTCACTAGGCTGTTGCATGTTATAAAAAATTGTCAAATTAATGTTTTCGGTAGTTGGGCGAGATAAGTCTGCCTCTTTGTGACTTACAACCAACAACTTAGGATATATCTCACAATTGGATTCAAGCCTCACCTTTGAGTCTAATCTCCATTTACCCATGACAATAAAATCATCCTCAACCTTACCTACTTCCATTTGAGCTTGCTCGATCTCATGCACTTTAACTCTTTTGAGGATTAATTGTATGTTTGGTTCTAGAGAAAAAATGAATATATGATACTGGATCTTTGGACTAGGTCTTTCTAGAGTAGGGATCTTTTGAATAAACTGATTGAACTAATAAATGAAATCCCTCATCATTTTAGCTCTATTTTTCATGATCTAAAAGAAAAGGCGTAGGGTAGTTACAATATTGATCATAAATCTATAGCATTGGAGAAATTTTTTTTTGAGAACATGCCATCAAGTAATGCTCCCCTTTTCAATCCCCTTGTACCACTATGTGGATTTCTCAATCAGACTATCAATAAAAATTCTTACGAAAACATCTTCTTCTTGAATTCCTAAAATTGCACTTAGAGCAATTATAGCCGAAGTATGTTCCTCAGGATCTTGTTCGGGAACTTTGAGGTAGGTCATGATATTGTGATAGGGTAAGAGGGCCAAATTGATTGCACCAGAGATTTGAAGCCATTAAAAAAGTCACCAACTCACACAGGAGTAAAGGTTAGGAAGAGAAAAGTACTGTGGTAGATGAGCCAGAGGTGGATTCTGAAGCTGAGGTATGGGTGGATCCCTTGGTTGATGTAATGGCTGATTAGGTTGATGATCATGATGATGAGGAGGGTCATCGTAGTGTTTGAATATCAACCTTGGAGGATGCTCAATCATAGGTGCAGGTGTGCATTGGTCCAACTCTTCCTCTTCTTCCAAGATGATATTTGCCTGAATATAGTCCACTGTATTCCTCCTATATCTCTAGTCAAGTGTATTTAATTGGGATATGATATGTTCTTGTTCAACTCCGACCCAATCTAAATGTGGCTGCAAAATAGGGAATACATCATGATGGGGAAGTACCATCTTGTCGCATGATGTGACAGGAATGTCAAATTCTAATAAATTCAAGATATCTTTACAATCCCCAATGGAGTCGCCAAAAATATGTTAGTGAATGGAATAACTCTTGACAAATATATTTAAACTATGAATCCACGCCCAGATTTAGCACCAATTTAAAACTGCTAACAACTTTGAAAAGATCACAATTATATTTTTGACTTTTCTTTGAATTTTGTCGAGGTATAGCTCCCTTAGATCTTCAATGAATTGTCCCATTCTAACACAAAGGGTATGCTTTTAACCAGAAAGCAAGAAAGGTGATGAATGCTAGTCCATAAATATGGGGCTAGCATGGATGACATAAACAAAAACCACAAACTGTCAATGCAAAGATTGAAAATTTATGATCATCCAACTTAAGAGATAAATCATATTGTAATAAATGAATACATACAACTTATCTTTCAAAGAAGATACAACTATATCATATACACAATTCCTTGATCAACATACCAAAAATCATTAAATTCATATCACACAGATTATAAATCATTACAATATGCAATAAATGCCTATTCCTTCTCGTAACACCCCTAGGTGTATCTTCTAAAAAAGGTCCCTTCCATCCTTCCACCCTTTACAATTTTAAATTTATAAAATTGTTAATGCCACTAGATGGACGCCAAAGCCATTACTAAACCAACAACTACTTGTCTTCCAAATGTTTCCTTGGGGAATTAGTCAGAATAATTTAAATTTAGCAGAGGAATAAATATCAACAAAGAAAACTGATTATGATCCCACCAACAACCACCAAAGGACCAATCATACAACCAATTATGGATGCAACGTATAGGGATATTAAGCGGTGGTACAGTGTGTTACTTGATGGAAAATTGTAATTTAGAGCAACACAAGCCAACCATAAATGGGAATTAAATTAACATCTTATCAAGCTTAGGAGAATGCACCCATGTCTAACCAAAAATATATAAATTCAACCAGCGTCATCTTTCTTCTACAATCAGTTGCATCCAATATGGCGAGTTCTCAGAGTGATGGTAATTCCGCCAATGACTACATTGTTCTGGATGAAATCAAGTGCAATCCACTATTCAGGCACACCTTATACTAATTAAAAGAAATATTTTTAGTGTAGAGCAAAGTGGAGGAGGAAGTACTCCATAGCATCCTTGGCGAGGTGTTCATGAGTCAGGCTCATGTGCACAACACAACTATGTTGGAGTGCTTAGTAAAGCCTAAGTTTCATCATCGTGTCAAGGTGGAAATCAATGGGATTAACCACTATCCTCAAAATGGATTGATAGTTGATGCCATATGCATTGCGTCAACTCTTCAAGATGAGACTTCAGAGGAGGTCATGGCTCTTCTATGCATAGGAGTGGTGAGAATTGATATGAGACTTTTATCACAATTTATCTAGTCACACAAGAATCTGTTGTCACCAGCTCTAGTCGAACGCTTGCAGGCTGTTACTGAGGGAATTCATGTTCTATTCTCTATGTACCTAAGAAGAAATACCCTTTTGTCCTTTTGTCCATGAACTAAGTTTTTGCAGTCAAACTAGACAGTTTTTTTTTGTAGTGCCAATACAATGTAAAAACATTTATATATAAATAAAATATCTCTTTTGGTATCACTGTGTCTTTGCATGCATGGCTTCATTAGTTTCCTATTCATATCCTGCTTGTAAATACTAGTTTCTATTCTGTATAATGCACAAGTTAAATAAATAGGCTTGTTGTTATTACATTAATCATTGCAAATCTTCTAGGAAGAAAAATGGGTGGTTCACATAACTTGATAAAACCTCGCCTAGGTTTGAGATAGCCTAAAGAATGCCGCCTAAGGTATGAATTGCGGGTGAAGTTTCTATGACACATGACGACTTCATCAATCAAGTTATTAATATTCATACACCAACCCCCAAAGAAGGACAAGTTCAAAAGTGGTAAGAAAACACCGCCTAGGTTAAAGACACAAACACAAGCGTTAGAATGAGAGGTTTGACGAGAAAATGAAAACCCCACCCAAGTTCGAGGAAAACAACAAAAGGCCGCTCAAATATAACTTTAAGTATCGAACTTAGGAAAAAAAAAATATAGTCACCAAAGGAGAAGCAAGTGTCCCTTTTAAAAGTAATAGTAAGCAAGAGGAGTCTTTGTTGTTACAACTATCCAAGATGTGAGTTTTTTGATAGAGTTTCATTAAGAGAGAGAGAGCTCCTAGTCCAAAAATTTCAACAACTGCCCTTTTGAAAATGAGGAAGAGAAGTAAGTTTTATTTTTGGATTGGGCGAGAATAGCAATTACAATCATATTTGGGCATTGTGACACTCGTCAAAAATAAATTATATGGGATATTCTCGTTTGAATCTCAAATTTTATCAATATGTCTATACATCATGTTGTCATCTATCCAAATTATTTTGATACAAAATTTTGAGTCGAGAGTGAATCCATTTCAGAAGTCTTTCTCCTTCCCCCACTTGTAGCGGCCCCCCACCCAAGGTGGACCCCACCAACCATACTCGCCTAGGGTGGTGGGGATTGCCTTGGGTGGGATGAAAGGTTGGAGTTTTCGTTGTTCCTTTCCTCAAGCCCGATTATGGATGTGAATCATTCTTTAATGGGTTCTTATATGCAATGTCAAGCAGTTCCACCCTTTCGATCCAAGAAGTGCATTATCAAAATTGGGTTGGGAGGTCAAGAAGCTCTAGATTTAGGAAGTGTAGCCTAGTTACATATATAAAACTAGATCCAAACCTTAGTGAGAAAGCTTAAGATCCAAGCCAAGCTATTTATTTTCATCACCAAGCCACCTAAATTAGTACTAGTTTTGATTGGTTATGTTGCCTATAGATAAGTAGGAGGTAGTTCTAGAAGCATAAGAAGCAAAGGAAACTTTACCTAGTTGGAAATATACTAGAGATGGGAAATACAAATTTTTTTAGATGAGATAGATCCTACTTCTAGGGATTCCCCTACGTTGTTGAATCATTTCATACCCCTGATTGATTGGTTCAAGTACCTACTATTATCTATCTCCTCCTTTTTCACCCTTAATCGGTAAGGGAAGCGGGTTAAGGACTCATCAAATTCTACATATGGATATCTTAGGAAAAGACAATAAAGTATTTAATAGTAAGAACTCCTTGGTTGAAACCAATAGAATCATTTTAAAGTTTCTATATTCCCAATCGAGGCGAACCCCACCACCCTAAGTATGGTCGATGGGGTCAGGGCCTTGGGTAGGGAGGTTGGTTTCCATCACTACTTTTTATTTTGTTATAATCCTACTTATAGGGCTATGACCATTCATTCTTACATGAAATAGCTTTCAACCCCCCTATTGTTTCTTTATGCTTGAAGTGAAGATCATGAGGAGAAATCTTCTCTAGTGCCTATCCATTAGATTAAAGAGCTTATTACCACAATGAATTGGACACTTGATTGAATGTGGAATACTTCAATTGGTTTTATCAAACCGGATCCACTTCATGATTACATAGTGGATATTCAATCTTCACTATCTCCCCATGACATAATTATATAGGCTCTATCTTGATCTAAGGACTCCCAACCCCAAACTGTGATGAAAAAACCAATGGAAGTAATAGGTGGGACTCCTCTGACATGCACAACATCATATTCCTTGGTTCAAAGTATGGGGAAAACATCTCACGCCTCTCTATCAATACCATGGAATGAAGATGGAGCGACACTACTTGAGGAATGTAGATGAAGGTCGCAATAAAGTAATATGTGGGTTGGGTTGCTTGGATGAAATCAATGGATGTGGCGATATATGGCCCAAATTGGAAGAATCAATCCCAAGCCTAGCTTGAGTCACCCTATCTCTCTTATCTCACAACAAGTACATCAATTTGTCGATGAAACTCGAAAAAATCAATCTTTCGCAAATTAAGAGCTTGATTCGTGCACATAACTCCCCACCCAACTAGAATTGGGTGGGATGGAATAGTATAGTTCTGGGCCTATTCTATTCTAAGGAAGAACTATAGGCCTACTATATCGATCAAAGAGAAATTATTGAACTACCTTATCTCCTCCCACCAACCCACTACCCTATTTGCCTTGGGTGGGTGGATGATAGTTGGCATGTTACATATAGAATCTTCTCTAGTTGTTATCTCATTTTTGGTCATTTGGGTGGTCACAGATCACAATGCTAGTATCACCCTATGCCCCCTATCTACCCTATTTTCCTTGGGAGGAGGAATAAAGATTGGTAGGCTTGTTGGTGTGGCGAGTTTAGCTTGTTTGAAGGTCCTTAGTGGTGAACCAAAATAAAAAATTGGTACTTATGGGACCCTATCTATATAACTAGGATCATTACCCCTACCTATATGAATGGGTCATCAATTCAAGTAGATAATAGGTACAAAGAGTAGAGGATGAGATACTAGCTATGTTGAACTAGCACACGCTGTAATTCTTCCTGATTCAACTCAAAACAAGCCCTATCCATCTAGGGTTTGACCGTAAACAACCCCAATATAAAAAGTCCACTCAATGCTAAGAGTGGAGTGGGTCAGCTCAATTGTTCTCAAACCCTAAAGAGGAAGGTACAATAGTTCGACCAAAAATAACCCAACCACCCAACACATATTTCCACCTAGCTATTTTCTCCCTCCCAACCCAGACATACCATATGCTTCTCAAAGGTTTCAGTGTCGCTTTCTCCCTCTAACCCAACTATTTTTCAAAGGAGCTGTAGATAGCAATCTTCTATACATAATAGCCAACAAGCCTACGTACGAGCCCTGACACTTTCAAATAGTCATGGATAGGGAAGTTTATTTATTATATTTTATGGAGCCTAATCGATATAGGGAGATAGGGCCTGACCAATGTGTAGAGTCTATGCTAATGTATTGTAAACTTGGTAGAATTTACTCAATTCAGAGGGTTAATTGGCTGAACAGTTCACTTCACATTGCTAAGACTATATTAAATCATCAACCAAGGTGCGTAAAATTATGATGGAACTACACTATATGTGCCTTCATGGAATTATGTTCACCTAAATGATCCTACACAGCTTATTCAAACTATTCTCCTTTACTAGAATATTACAGAATTGCAAAAACAATAAAAGTAGTTACAAAACCTAATGGCTAAGAGTACCTACAACATAAGTTGTATGTGAGTTCTAATTAAAAGTAAGTACATAATCAATCCAAAAATATCAAAATACTAGAATAAAAATCCTAATCTCTAGAGTGCCATGGTTTACTAATTATAACTATTCATGAACAACAACTACCATAACCAACCATGAGAACTATTCTACTTTACTCTGCAATGCATTTATAAAATAATAAAAACAAAATTAACAGGAATGCATAAATGAATAAGCAAATGAATAAAGTGAGGTGTAGTACCTAGAGTGGCTAGCTCAGGGAATTGTCTCACTTAACTTAAAACCAAATCTAACTTAGATTCTTACACATCCACGCAACATACAAATCTATTCATTGCATATTACCAGATATTCAAACAAAATCCTTCTTGCAGATTGTATTCAATGATTGCATTTCAACAACATGTTTTTAGATTACTTGAAACTGGAAATGACTAACTTCTTAATAAATTGTAACAACCAACTAAATTTTCTATGAACTCATCCCTTGAATTTATAAAAAAATGGGGAGAGACTTATTCAAACTGCTAACTAACTGCAACCATTAATCCCACTCCTAGATCAAGGATATGGAATTAAGATTGACTTATTCATTCTAACTAAAAAAGAAGAAGAGACATATTCCACTAAGAACTTCAATGAAGAATCTTGCATGTGAAACACAAGCAAAAATTTAGAGTTCTAGAACAAGTATCCTTCTTCAGTATTTATTCCTTCCATGATGGTTCACGTTCAACTCCACAACTTCCTACACTTTAGGTGACTTGAACTCCACTAATCCCCTATTTTGAACTGCTTTGGTTCTTACTACAAATTCTCCATTCTTGTTACCACATGTTGAGCTAAAAAGAGGTTAATCTACACAACATGCATATACAACTAACCTTCATAATTAAATCATAAAATTCTATTCATATGCATACAATCCAATATTTAAATCACACAATACTACAAATATTATCACCATATTTAATATTCATAAACTAGGTTCAAGTTGCAAGGTATATAATGAAAGGATAGCATAAATTATGGAAGTTTTTTTCTAAAAGGTACTTAGAAAAGATAGGTAAAGTGCCTGAAAGAATATAAAAAGCAATAAAAAAATACTAATGACCAAGCCCATCATTCCCCCAACTTATCTTTTTGCTTTTCCTCAAGAAAAATATTTAACTAAAACCACCTAAGGGGGAAGATTGTAATACAAAACAATTTTCCTAAGATTCATAATTGTATTGATTATAACATGCAAGTCTATCAAGCTTAACTGATTCTGCATTTTCACATTGATCTTTCTTTTCTCTTGTCCAATGTAGTACTGGATGAAGTAGGATAGGAGGATGATAAGTAAGTGGAAGCCATTCCACTCCCCTTATTCCTGAAATCTTGATATATTTGCATAATCTCTCAAAAATACTCATAAAATTACGGAAAGAGTGAGGCTCTTTCTTTTGTAATTTTGGAGTCAACCTTTTCCACCTGTTTTCCACATGTTTTAGGTAGTTTTGGAGGATGGTCACTGCTAGCTGCTAAATCCTTTTGTAATATCAAAGTCTCAAGTCCACAATTATCTTTCCTAGACCCCGATGAGAAAGGAGTGTCAACCATTGAGAAATGACTCTATTGGGATATGTTGCTTCCTTCTTGAGCTGTAGTGCCACCATTTTCTCTTGTTCTTCATATTTTTCAATTAGTTCTCCTTGGAGCTGCTCATTCCTAAAATAGGATTCCAAGCCCCTTGCTTGCAAATCCCTAACATAGATTAAGGGATTCCATTCTGTGTCCTCTATCATCACATATTTGTGTAGATAATACTCACACAATTGATCTTGCCCTCTAAGTTAAGTGTATTGAAGAAACTAAGAACACTATGCCTCTTATTTAAAGCAAAGGACTAATCATTAATAAACTTATTAAACTAAAAATTGAGAAGCTTTTCTTTTAAGAACAATGCATACACTCTAGGTGGAGGTCTACACTCAAAAATTTGAATAGCTCTGTCTATTACTTTTGTCAATTTCCTCTCCAATTCACTCAATTCCAAATTCTTACTTTCCAATGATGCATTCAAAGTTTCTTTCTCTTTTTCCCAGTTTCCTTTCTCTTGTTTAAATTGGTTGGTGATTTCCAACAATTCAAAGCCTAAAGACAAAGTAGTGTGATATGTTGGTGTTCTTACAATAAGAGGTTGTGGATTTAATGCTTCATTCTCCTCAACTCCTATTTTTACTTCGACCATCTGTGTTAGTAGGTCCAATTTAGTTCCATGACTGTAAGTTTGTATTTTATCTTCTAATTCCTTAATCTTTATCTCCTTCTCTTTGTCTCTCTGCTCATATCCTTTCACCAATGCTTCCAATTGTCCTATTCTATCAAGAATTTCTTGAAGCTCTTTCCTTATATTCCTGTCTTCCAACAATTCTTCCTCTTTCTCAAAATTTAGATCATCATCATCATTCCCTATAATATCAAAGATATCCTTAATGGGAGTACTGGGGATTATTCTCCTTGTTTTCTTTGCAATAAAGATATCCTTTGAATCAGAATCAAAGGAAGAAGAAATATATCTTCTTTTCCTAATAGGCACATTAACGTTTTAGGAATATTTGTAGAAATTTTTTTAGGGACATCTCTTTCTCTATCTATGTCTATGTCTATCATCATTGAATCATGGTGCTACTATCCTTCACCCTCTTCTTTCTTTTTATGTTCATTCATGCTTCTTTTCTCAACATTCTCTCTTCTCAACCTACCCGAGTGTCTGGGAGTAATTGTTTCCTATGTAACCTTTCTCTTTTTCTTCTTTGCATCCCCTTGCTTTACAACATTCTTATACTTTTCAACACCTTTTTTCTTCTTTTTCCCTTTATAAGATGTTAATGCAGTACCTCCCCTAGCTCTAGGGTTTTTAGAGTATGAGGGCTCTTCTATTACCACTTGCCTACACCTCTATTCAATTTTTGGTTTAGATCCAGGTTGGGGTTCATCCTCTGCTTTAGGTGGCTCAAGCAACTCGATGATATCCTTATAATTTTTGAAATCATCCGAATTAACCTATGGGTGTTGAATTCACAAAATAATTTTAACCAGTAGGATTATTAAGCAATGATGGGACAATTTGGTGTTCGTTTATTTCCTTTGGAATCCAGTTGCCATTCTCTTTAACATATTATACAAGAAATTGGGTACATTCACCAAATTTTCATGCCATAAATTATTTAACAACTTCAAATGCATAGTTTATAAAAGGTTGTGACGTCCATCACAAGTAAAATATTTAATGATATAACTAGCACATTTTCCCCAAAAGAATGGAAGGAAAATCCACTTTGTACCTTGCGATGTGGAGTCCAAAATTTATCCTTGCTCACATAACTCTTCCCTTGTTGCCACTCCATTTGCACAAGTTGAGAATTTCCTTAAAGAAAACTAGAATCTCTCCACATAATCTTCTAAGGGCTCATTATCTTTTTGTGTCATTTTGAATACATCATCTTTGCTCTTGTTAGGTCCTCTACAATAGTTTTGGTATTTCTCCAAGAAGAATGTCTTCATGGTATCCCAGTTAGGAACATCTTAGCCTAATCCCATGAACCACCTTAGGGATACATCCTTAAGGGTGGTAGGGAAGAGCTTTAGCCTATGTGCATCAAAATTACAGTCATAACTTCTGCATAGGACATCAAATTCAAAGTGGAAAGTGTTTGGGTTCTTAGTCATTAACCCATAGAAAAATGGTAATGTCGAAGGAGGAATGTTCTTTACCAATGTAGCCCTTTCTTGGTTAGTGATTGGAAACTCAAATGTGGGTCGTTCAACCTCATCATAATTATTTGCATCACCCATGGTGTGGTATGTTCCTTCTATAGGTGTGCTAGATGTTGGTGACAAGGAAATTTCTTCTTCAGTGTTACCTTCGCTCTAAGTACTGGATTCACCAATTTCTGAAATAGCTGCTTGGCATAAAGAGGGAAGAAGAAACCTACCCAAAGGATCTCTCTGCCTTCGTATACATGAAATATGGATTTAATTTCAATGGTCCTACACAATGTTAGTATCTTGGTGTTGAAAAAGATGGTATCTAAAAGTCCTAATGCTTGAAAAGAAAAATTAACTTATGAACAATTTAAGAACAAGTTTGTGAAGATAACAAATCCCTAGAAATGATACCAAAAATGTAGAGTCTATACTAATGTATTGTAAGCTTGGTAGAATTTACTCAATTCAAAAGGTTAACTAGCTGAATAGTTCACTTTACATTGATAAGACTACATTAAATCATCAACCAAGGTGCGTAAAATTATGATGGCACTACACTATATGTGCCTTCATAGACACATGTTCACCTAAACTATCCTACACAACTTACTTAGACTATTCTACTGTGCTAGAATCTTACAGAATTACAAAAACTATAAAAGTAGTTATAGATCCTAATGGCTATGGGTACCTGCAACATAAGCTATAGGTGACTGCTAATAATAAGTAAGTACATAATCAATCCAAAACTATTTAGAATACCACAATAAACAATCCTAATCTATAGAGTGCTATGATTTACAAATTACAAGTGTTCATGAACGAAAACTATCGTAACCAACCGTGAGAACTATTCTGCTTTACTCTACAATGCATTTATAAAATAATAAAAATATAATTAACAAGAATGCATAAATGAATAAAGTGAGGGGAAGTACCTTGAGTGGCCAGCTAAGGGAATTGTCTAACTTAAATTAAAACAAAATCTAACTCAGATTATTATATATCCAT
Source organism: Sequoiadendron giganteum (assembly GCA_007115665.2). Lineage (NCBI taxonomy): Eukaryota > Viridiplantae > Streptophyta > Pinopsida > Cupressales > Cupressaceae > Sequoiadendron > Sequoiadendron giganteum. The sequence continues at coordinate 426,212,463 of CM021106.1, forward strand.
GTAACATACAACTCCATTCATTGCATATTACTAGATATTTAAAAAAAATCCTTCTTGCAGATTACATTCAATGATTGCATTTTGAAAATATGTTTTTAGATTACTTAAAACTAGAAATGACTAACTACTTAATAACTTATAACAACCAACTAAATTTTCTACAAACTCATCCCTGACTTTATAAAAAATCGGGAGAGACTTGTTCAAATTGCTAACTAACTCCAACCATTAATCCCACTCCTAGATATGAGGAAATGAAATTAAGATTGACTTATTCATTCTAACTAAAAAGGAAGAAGAGACCTATTCCATTAAGAAATTTAATGAAGCAACTTGCATGCAAAATACATAAGCAAACGTTTAGAGTTCTAGAACAAGTATAATTATTAAGTATTTATTCCTTCCATGATGGTTCATGTTCATCTCCACAGCTTCTTGCACTTTAGGCAGCTTGAACTCCACTAATCCCTTGTTTTGTTGCTTTGGTTCTTACTACAAATCCTCCATTATTTTTACCATGTGCTGAGCTGTAGAGAGGTTAATCCAAACAACATGCATATACAACTAACCTTCATAATTAAATCAAAAAATTCTATTCATATGCATACATTCCCATATTCAAATAATGCAATACTACGAATATTATCACCATATTTCATATTCATAAACTAGGTTCAAGTTGCAAGGTATGTTATGAAAGGATAGCATATTATGGAATTTTTTGCCTAAAAGGTACTTAGAAAAGATAGGTAAAGTGTCTGAAAGCATATAAAAATAAATTGAAAAAGTATTATTGACCAAGCCCATCATTCTCCCAACTTATATTTTTTCTTGTCCTCAAGAAAAATATTTAACTAAAACCACCTAAGGGAGAAGATTGTAATACAAAGAAAACTACCTAAGATTCATAACTGTATTGACTCCTTACCCCTGTTTGAGATAAAATCCATTATAGCATGTAAGTCTATCCAACTTAATTGATTTTGCATGATCATTCTTTTCTCTTGTCCAATGTGGTACTAGATGAAGTAGGATAGGAGGATGATAAGTAAGTGGAAGCCATTCCACTCCCCTTATTCCTGAAATCTTGATATATTTGCACAATCTCTCAAAAATACTCATAAAATTATGGAAAGAGTGAGGCTCTTTCTTCTGTAATTCCAGAGTCAAGATTTTCCACCTATTTTCCACATGTTTTAGGTAGTTTTGGAGGATGGTCACTGCTAGTTGCTGAATCCTTTTGTAATCTCGAAGTCTCAAGTACACAATTATCTTTCCTGGACCCTAGTGAGAAAGGAGTGTCAACCATTGAGAAATGGCTCTATTGGGATCTATTGCTTCCTTCCTGAGTTGTAGTGCCACTATTTTATCTTGTTCTTCATATTTTTCAATTAGTTCTCCTTGGAGCTGCTCATTCCTAAAATAGGATTCCAAGGCCCCCGCTTGCAACTCCCCAACATAGATTAAGGGATTCCATTCAGTGTCCTCTATCATCACATATTTGTGTAGATAATACTCACACAATTAATCCTGCTCCTCTAAATTAACTGTATTGAAGAAACTGAGAACACTATGCCTCTTATTTAAAGCAAAGGACTAATCATTAATAAACTTATTAAATTGAAAACTGAGAAGCTTTTCTTTTAAGAACAATGCATACACTCTAGGTGGAGGTCTACACTCAAAAATTTGAATAGCTTTGTCTATCACTTTTGTCAAATTTCCCTCCAATTCACTCAATTCCAAATTCTTACTTTCCAATGATGCATTCAAAGTTTGTTTCTCTTTTTCCCAGTTTCCTTTCTCTTGTTTAAATTGGTTGGTGATTTCCAACAATTCAAAGCCTAAAGACAAAGTAGCATGATATGTTGGTGTTATTACAATAAGAGGTTGTGGATTTAATGCTTCATTCTCCTCAACTCCTATTTTTCCTTCGACTATCTGTGCTAGTAGGTCCAATTTAGTTCCATGACCGTAAGTCTTTATTTTCTCTTCCAACTCCTAAATCTTTATCTCCTTCTCTTTGTCTCTCTACTCTTATCCTTTCACCTATGCTTCTAACTACCCCATTCTATCAAGAGCTTCTTAAAGATCTTTCCTTATATCCCTATCTTCCAACAATTCTTCCTCTTTCTCAAAATTTAGATCATCATCATCATCCCTTGTAATATCAAAGATATCCTTAATGGGACTACTGGGGATTGTTCTCCTTGTTTCTTTGCAATAAAGATATCCTCTAAATTAGAGTCAAAGGAAGAAAAACTATATCTTCTTTTCCTAATAGGCTTATTAGCATTTTTAGGAATATCTATAGAAACATTTTTAGGGAGATCTCTTTCTCTATCTATGTTTGTGTCTATCATCATTGAATCATGGTGCTACTATTCTTCACCCTCTTCTTCCTATTTGTGTTCTTCCATGCTTATTTTCTCAACATTCTCTCTTCTCAACCTACCTGAGTGTCTGGGAGTAACAGTTTACTATGTAACCTTGCTCCTTTTCTTCCTTTCACTCCCATTTTTCTTCTCTGCATCCCCTTCCTTTACAACATTCTTATACTTTTCAACACCTTTTTTCTTATTTTTCCCTTTAGAAGATGTTGATGCAGTACCTCCCCTAGCTCTAGGGTTTTTTAGAGGATGAGGGCTCTTATGTTACTACTTGCATACACCTATGCTTTGATATGTCATGTTTTTCAGACTCGCTATGGTTGTGGGTAGGTGAAGCCAATGGTGTAACATGAGAATTTTGTCTCTCAGGTTCATTATGCCTAGGTTCAATTTTTGGTTTAAACCTAGGTTGGAGTTCATCCTTTGCTTTAGGTGGCTCAAGCAACTTGATGATATCCTTATTTTTTTTAAATCATTCCAATTAACCTATGGGTGTTGAATTCTTAGACTCATTTTAACCAGTAGGATTATTAAGCAATGATGGGACAGTGTGGTGTCTGTTTATTTCCTCTGGAATCCAGTTGCCATTATCTTTAACATATTATACAAGAAATTGGGTACATTCACCAACTTGTCATGCCATAAATTATTTAACAACTTAAAATGCATAGTGTATAAATGGTTGTGACGACCATCACAAATAAAATATTTAATGATATAACTAGCAAATTTTCCCCAAAATAATGGAAGGGAAAGCTACTTTGTACCTTGCGATATGGAGTCCATAATTTCTCCTTGCTCACATAACTCTTCCCTTACCGCCATTGCATCTGCACGAGTTGGGAATTTCCTTAAAGAAAATTGGAATCTCTCCACATAATATTCTAAGGGGTCATTATCTTTTTGTTCATTTTGAATACATCATCTTTGCTCCTGTCAGGTCCTATATAGTAGTCTTGGTATTTCTCCAAGAAGAATGTCTTCATGGTATCCTAGTTAGGAATAAAATCTCATCCTAATCCCATGAACCACCTTAGAGCTTCATCCTTAAGGGTGACATGGAAGAGCTTTAGCCTATGTGCATAAAAGTATAGTGATAAATTCTGCATAGGAAATCAAATTCAAAGTGGAAAGTGTCTAGGTCCTCAGTCATTAACCCATAAAAAACTGGTAATGCCAAAGGATGAATGTTCTTTAGCATTGTATCCCTTTCTTGGTTAGTGATTGGAAATTGAAATGTGGGTCATTCAACCTCATCATAATTATTTGTATCCCCCATGGTGCGGTATGTTCCTTCTATAGGTGTGCTAGATGTTGGTGACAAGGAAATTTCTTCTTCAGTGTTACCTTCGCTCTAAGTACTAGATTCACCAATTTATGAAATAGCTGCTTGGCATGTAGAGGGAAGAAGAAACCTGCCCAAGGGATCTCTCTACCTTTGCATACATGAAATATGACTTTAATTTCAATGGTCCTGCACAATTTTAGTATCTTGGTGTTGAAAAAGATGGTATCTAATAGTCCTAATTCTTGAAAAGAAAAATTAACTTATGAAAAATTTAAGAACAAGTTTGTGAAGATAACACATCCTTGGAAACAATACAAAAAATGTATAGTCTATGCTAATGTATTATAAAATTGGTAGAATTTACTCAATTCAAAGGGTTAACTAGCTGAATAGTTCACTTCACATTGCTAAGACTACATTAAATCATCAGCCAAGTTACGTAAAATTATGATGGAACTACATTATAGCATTCACAGACTCATGTTCACCTAAATTATCCTACACTATTTACTCAGACTATTCTACTTTGCTAGAATCTTACAAAATTGCAAAAATAATAAAAGTAGTTACAAAACCTAATGGCTATGGGTACCTGTAGCATAAGCTGTAGGTGTCTGCTAATAATAAGTAAGTAAATAATCAATCCAAAACTATTCAAAATACCATAATAAACAATCCTATATCCATAGTGCTATGATTTACTAATTACAATTGTTCATGAACAACTACCGTAACCAACCATGAGAACTATTCTACTTTACTCTTCAATGCATTTATAAAATAATAAAAATAGAATTAATAGGAATGCATAAATGAATAAAGTGAGGTGAAGTACCCCGAGTGGCCAGCTGAGGGAATTATCTAACCTAGCTTAAAACAAAATCTAACTCAAATTCTTACACATCCATGTAACATACAACTCCATTCATTGCATATTACCAAATATTTAAACAAAATCCTTCTTGTAGATTAAATTCAATGATTAAATTTTGATAACATGTTTTTCGATTACTTGAAACTAGAAATGACTAACTACTTAATAACTTATATCAACCAACTAAATTTGCTACAAAATCATCCCCTGACTTTATACAAAAATGGGGAGAGACTTATTCAAACTACTAACTAACTCCAACCATTAATCCCACTCCTAGATATGAGGATATGAAATTAAGATTGACTTATTCATTCTAACTAAAAAGGAAGAAGAGACCTATTCCACTAAGAAATTCAATGAAGCAACTTGCATGCAAAATACATAAGAAATTTTTCAAAGTTCTTGAAAAAGTTTCATTCTTTAGTATTTATTCCTTCCATGACGTTTCACGTTCATGTCCATAGTGTTGATGGTTAAAATGACACAAACAACATTAAAACAAAATATTTCTACTCTATTTCTCTTGAAAAAGAAAGACTACATGTAGTTGCCTAACTCCCAAGGTCCTGGTAGTTGGTTCTCAACTGTCTGGTGTCACTCAATTGGTTCATGCAACTGTAATATTCAAGGAGCCTGTGTTGGTAACAAAGGATTCAAGCTATGACTCTCTTTTTCAAAATAGTTCCTGTAAATCAATGGGCTTTAAATAAAAGAAAAAGATAGATCCAAGAGGTAAATCAGTAAGTATGAATTAAATTTATCTAATATCCAAACATATACTTTTAACAACGAATGTTTTCTTAATCAATCACAAAAACCATAGCATGACACAATCCACAGTATAACTGTACCATCATATACATCTTAGGTGCTTAATTCAATTCCTCTATTCGCCTATCACAAGTATTTCCAAGATTTCAAAACCACACACATTCATTCATCATTAAAACTATAGATCAACAGACTTTAATAACCTTAATTCAATGATAATTTAACAAGATAATCTTTAAACCTGGTTTCTTCTAATGACTTTCATCACATAAGAAACTATCATGCTTCGGCACAATCACTGGCATTCAAGTGGATTATAACTCATTAACTTTATCAAACACAATTCAATGCCAACTCCATATTTCGTAAACCTGCAATTCTATTAACTGTAAACAAGATCTGGTACAATGTATCTCTGCGAAATGCTCTATAAAAATTCTATCTCCTAGCACTAGGTAAGCCAATCCAATTCTCAATTAGCCGACCCTTACAATGTAATACCCATCTAGTATTTATAGAATACAAAAAGAAGTTTGAACTTTCCCACCTTCTTAGGAACAATCAACTGTCTTGAAAACTCAGATCAATTTTGATCTTGAGTTCTTACATTATAAATTCAGTTTGATCTAACAATAGAAAATAGAACTAGAAGAAAAGAAGATCATGCGTCCTTAAGACTGTCAGTGCTGCATGCATGCAACATGCAAGGAAAAAGATCATCATGCGTCATGCATGGAAGAAGAACATCATGCATGCAAGATTTTATGCATGTGAAGCTGGATCCACTATGAACTCATCATAACTGGTGAAGACTTGTTGTAGCATATCCATATCTGGCCCATCAATCCAGTCATCTTCAAATTTGATGCGATCCAACTCAACTGCAGCAAATTATTTCATGCTTTTTACCTTGACCAACTCTCTCCCTGTAGCTTTTATTTCTTCCTTGACTTCTACAAGCCGATCTATCACTAAGTCTTCTCCATCATCTTTCTCCTGCATGAGTCCTTGGAATCTTTCATTCCATTTCTCTCTAACCTGACTTAACGACATGCCATCTTTAGTCATTACATTCACATCTACTATTATAGCCATAACCGCTTCCAACTCCTCCAACTGCTCAGTTAAATTATTAACTGCTTCCTGAATTTCATCCTTATGCTTGCTCAAAAAGCCAGTCCTAAACTTAAGGATACGAGAAGTCTTTTCTACAAAATCTTTATTATCATCTTCGAGTATAGATTCTTCTAGAAGAGTAGTTAGAGGCAATGTATTTATCTTCTCTAACTTTTCACTATACTCTTTGTACTCTTCTTCTAACTTCTCAGATGCCTCAATATATTGATGCATCTCTTTTATTACTCCTTCCGCCTCCTTATAGGTTTCAAATCCTTTTTCCAAAACCTCACCTACCTCCGGTTCACTTTGTCTATCCATTTGTCAACCATCTCCGCCTTACCTCTAACCTGCACCAAATCATCAACCTCCTTTTTGCTTAGCAAAACAGGAGTCTCAATTGCTGCAACCTGTTGTGACCTTGGAGAGGAGACACTCTTCAAAAATGAATGTAACTGATCTAACTGAGCCTTAAGCTCATCTTTCTTTTGTTTGTCCTTGATCATCCTTGATTTTGTCATTGAAGCCACCACATCAATCCGATTCATTTGTTGATTTCTAGTGGGTCTTCCCAAGTTAACCATACTCAATTGATAGTCTGTGAACTGCATATCCCCTACCTCCTTTTCAATCACAGGCACGACACATTCAGCAACTATCTCCCCTTTATCTGTGAGTCTGGTAGAATGCAAAATTTTAGCCCTCTTCTTAGGCCTTTCCTGTTCAATCTCCTTCATCATGTCCTCCCAATTAAGAGGTTGAGGAGGTGTTCTAGCTCTCTTCTGCAAATCTAATTTCAACCATGTAGGAGCACTAGGAGTCATCATCATGGAAGAGGAAGCAACAACTATAGAGGATGGCTGAATATCTACCTCAGGTTGAGAATCAACCTTTGCCTTTTCTTGTTGCTCCTGCAGCACATGCATCTGCACCAACTTCTCAGCCTCTTCTCTATCTCTTTGTTCCTGCATTTTCCTGTCTTCTTCTTCTTTTCTCAATCTTTCCTCTTCCATCTGATCCTTCTCTTTTTATTTCTCTAAGGCCTCTCTTTCTAACCATTCTGCCTCTAAAGCTTTAAGTTTTGCAGCTTCGGCCTCTCCTTCTTTTTGCTTCCTTTCAATTTCTTCCCTTTCTATCCTTTCTATTTCCAAGGCTATGAGTTTCTCTACCTTTTCCCTTTCTTTCTCAGCTTGCTATTTATTTACTAGCTCTTTAGCCTCCTTTTCTTTCCTTAGAGTTTCAACCTCTTGTTCTTTCTGTCGAGTCTCCTCTGCAAGCTTCAATCTAGCAACCAGGGCTTCCTTTTCCCTTCGGTTTCTTGCTTTCTCCTCCTCGAGATCATGGATCTTCTGTATTAAGTCTAGCTTGTCATTTTCTGCCTTGACCTTGATCTCATGCTCTTGTTGCCTCATTTACTCCTCCATTGTATCAAATGCTATCCTTGTTTCAACTTCTTTTACCTTTGATTGCTGCTATTGAAGTAGAGCATCAGCTTGTAACTTTACCTCCATTTCCTTTTGTTTCTTCGCAGCAGCCCTTACATCAGATTCTCTGGTAGCATCTTCAAACTGTTTCCATTGTTCTTCCTGTGTAAGAATCTGCTCAACAGTATAATCTAGAGATACATTTTCTTGCAAGCTCTTCTCTGACAGAGTTTCATCCGAGTCTGTCTCAATTTCTACCAACTCTTCCTCCACTTCTTTTCCTTTAGTAGCTTCAGCCATGACATAAAGCACTCCTTGAACTTCTTTACTTTTCTTCCTTGTGAGTGGAGCTTGTGCAGATGACTCACCCAATGCGGGTGTAGGAATAATAGATTCAATTGAAACATCTCCCTCGGGTGTCTCTTCTTCTTCATCAACTACGTCCAACTCTATTTCTTCAACATCTAGAGGAAAGAATTCCAATGGTTCCTTGGAAGGCGCCTTTCTTTTAATCCTCTTATACCCTTTACCTTTCTTGAGGATTGGTCCCTGAGGAGCTTGAGTCCTCATCATCAACCATTGCACACTTCTATCTAAGACTGTTCTTCCTAGTTTCTTAATGTCAATAGTTTCTTCTTCATTCCAATCTATTGGATCTAAGTTTTTGGTGCCAATCTTCAAAGCTTCATATGAGGGATCTAATACCATTCCATCATCCACCAAAGTGTCAGGAATATTATCTTTAATACCCAGCTCTACCATAAGTGAGACTGGTAATCTGTCATAATTCTTCTTCCTTAAGTCAAATTCATTCTGCCTGTCACACCAAAAATCCTCTAACAAATTAAAATGTCTAGTAAATACTGAAGGTAATAAAGCATACATCTTCTTCTTGGGATCAAAATACTTACGAGCTGTATACAATCCCAATTTTAATTGTATCAACTCATTACAAATCACCTTAGCTGCTTTCAAGTGTTGACAGCCATATTCCCCCAGTGTCATAGGAAACTTATGGCATCCTGTCTTATGCTTCATCCCAAATCTAGCATTAACTCCAATGGCTTGATATACAAATTCCATAAGCACTATTCTATTGCTGCAGCATCTTGGAAGTAAATGAGGATGACCTTCAAACGCAAACAATCTGAAGTATGTAAATTTAGGGTATTGGATATACCAACTTCCCCATTCAGAAATGAATGCCATAGCTTCTTGGCTTAACCTGTATCCTGCATCTCCACTCAACTGGTTGATAACCACATATAAAAAGGCATCATTGACTCTTCTGAAGTGAGTCTCAGCCACCTGAAGAGATAATTGATCATAGTGTTCCCATACCTTCTTTTGCCCATCCAAGACTCCCATTATACCTACTCTGTTTAATCCTGGGAAAATCCCCAATCTTGCTGCAGCATAGACCACATATGAAGTCATGAAGAAAGATTTGGTCTATCTGACCCTTGTGAGCTGATCATGTATGGCATTAGAAACAATCATTGACCAATCAAATTGATAATCACCCTGAAAGATCACTTGAATAAAATAAAACATCCATTCCTTGAAATGGAAGGCATCCCTCTTCCCAAACACTCTGGACAACATCAATATTAAATCAGATATCTCCTTCTTGAAGTCTACCCTCTTTGGCTGGTCTACCAGTTTGCTCAAAGAATTCTTCTTGGTACTTAACCATCTTTTGTTTAAATGAGACTTATTGGAATCTTTATGCTTACTGTATTTCTCCAATGCCTCAGCCTCAGTCAACTGCACTAAATTCTTGGGATCAGGAACATTGAATATGCTTTGGAACATCTGCGGAGTAAGATCTATAATCACATTATTCTGTGAATCCATGCATAATCTTGTAGCTGGATTATAAGTATTGGCCACTGTACATATCAACTTCGGACACTGAACTGACAAAGGAAACACAGTGATATGTGCAAGACCGGAGTCAACAATCCTTTGAGTTCTCCCAGTCAAGTTTTCCCTTTCTGCAAAGGTCTCTTCATGTAATTCTTGAAAACTATACTGGCCCAGATTGGTATCTGTGATATCTGACCAGTTTGATTCCACCTTGCTTACCTTCACCACCGGATTCCTATGATCATACCTTAATGTATAAGGTAGCTGTTCTGGTTTCATCTTCATGATTTTCGGTGCAGGCTTTGACATTCCAGCCGGTTGATTCCTTCGAGCAGCCTCTCCTGATGTTCTTGACATCTCTCAAATCTCCTGCAAGCAAACCTCTAATTAGACCTTCCAATAAATCATTATAAAATATGTTTTAAAAACATACCTGTTACACATACATCGGAGTCAGAGTCGAACAAAAACACAAGATAATCACTTTTACAGACTGGCGGACTCAGAGCAAAAACCAATATAGGAACTTCAGCTAGTAACAAACGAGCTTGGAGTCAGAGTCGGGGAAGTTATCGGAACCAGGATCGGAATGAAAAAAGGATTTGGTTTTTCTTCAAATTCTCTTCATTTCATATTCTATTTCCATTCCGCCTCCCCCTCCGACTTAGTTATCATTACTTCGACAAAAGACTTCCCACCATATGCGGAGCCGGACACGGGATGAAAATGGAACTAATAACCTTTACAAACAAAATCCTTAAGTTCAAGATCAGTTCCGATCCTGCCTCCGCTAGTCATCACATACTTCAAGAAAACTTTTTAGAACTCGAAATCGAAAACGAGATAGAAATGGAATTGATAACTTTGGTAAAAACAAAACTCTTATGCCCATACCCATTCCAATTCCGCCTCCGCCTATGCTAATCATGACATCATCAAATTTATTCATTTTCATCATAACTTCATGATTAAACTTAGATCGCCATAAAATGGCAAAGGAGCTTAAAAACTCTACCCTCATATGACCGTGGGGAACAATTGTATTTTAGAGCCATTTATTTAAATCTTATTTTTAAAGTAATTGCAGAGACCGACGAAACCCTAATCTAACAAACTTAATAAAACTAGGGCACGGGTTTTAAAAACCTGCCATTCTACCAAATGACGAAACCCTAAATTAAACAATAAACTGATCTACCTCAACTCACTGTAAAATCTCTAACCTACCTCACTGTAAATTCTTAATCTAACTCACGCCATAAAAAAAAAACCTTTAATCTAATCTAAATCTACTACAAATCGAAAACGGCACAACGCGATCATGATTAAGACGTGAAAGCGACAATGCCCAAAAATAGAAAGAAACGACACGACAAAATAAAACAACAAAGATTAAAACAAAACAAAACAAGCCAAAACAAGAGCCTACTCGCTTAATCACATCAATGATCATAAAATTGCTTTAAAACACAAAGATTGAACACGCGAACAAATACAAAGCAAAACACAACAAGGAAATAAACAATGAACAACAAAGATAAAAGACCTACCTCAAACGCAAACAAAGCCATGCTAACTTTCTGAATCAATTCACACACAATATCCCTTCTCTATCTTGATCAATTTGCTCAAACGAACTCTGCTATTGCTCTTCGCGCTCTCAGACTTGTAATAATAACAATAATAATCGGCTTTTACCCTTAATAAAGAAAAATATGTGAATTTCTACCTACATCGGCAACCACCATTGATGCATTAAAATGCAGTAAAGGCAGAGTCGGAACTGTAAGAGAATGAACACTGGTCTGCAGTGCAACTTCAGTCAAAAAGTCAATGAAAAAAATTGGCGGGGTTAGAACTAAAATGGAAACAGAATCTTAAAATCATAAACTTTCCAAACCTTATCCCCATTCCGACTTCGCCTCTGACAACTAAAAATAAAACAAAAACAAAAAACAAAAAGTTAAGTAAAAGACCAACCTAATAAAACAAAACACAAAAACCGAGACAAACAAACATTAAAAAGGGAGCGAAGGCGGGATCGGAATTGAATTTAATTTTGCAAATTTTGAAAAGTACCATCCCCATTCCCACTCCTGCTCCGCTTCTGCCAAAGAGCAAAAAAAACAAAGGCAAAGAAAAGACAGTCGAAATAGAACCAAAATATACCTCAAAAGATCTTTCAAAACCCGATTCATCTCCGGTCCCGACTCCGACAGAGAAATCAAAGAAAAACAAAGTATTGACAAAACTAGACTCCAAACTTTGTTCCAAAAACAACTAAGTACAAAAACACAAAGGGGGACCCATTTTGACCAAGGCAAAAGATGGGGTGGTTATGCAAGGCATAACACATAGCTTCTTGCACTTTAGGCAGCTTGAACTCCACTGATCCCCTATTTTGTTGCTTTGGTTCTTACTACAAATGCTCTATTCTTGTTACCACGTCCTGAGTTGTAGAGAGGTTAATCCACACAACATGCATATACAACTAATCTTCATAATTATATCACAAAATTCTATTCATATGCATACATTCCCATATTCAAATCATGCAATACTATGACTAATATCACCATATTTCATATTCATAAACTAGGTTCAAGTTGCAAGGTATGTTATGAAATGATAGCATATTATGGAAGTTTTTGTCTAAAAGGTACTTAGAAAAGATAGGTAAAGTGTGTGAAAGAATATAAAAAGCAACAAAAAAAGTAATAATGACCAAGCCCATCACAATACAAAGCGGTATCGGTACTATGGTCACCACATCTCACCTGAGTATTGTTGCAAGTATGGATGTGTTTGGTGGTGTTGTCATTAGTGTTTTCATTGATGTCAACATAGTTCAGGTTAATTGCAGATGGTACTTGTATAGTTGAGATACTACAGAAGTGCTGAGTACATAGAGCTATATTTATGAAGTTGTAGTTTTGTTTTTGAGTGCTTTTGAGAAAATTTGATAAATAATGAAAGCAGTGTTGAAGTGTGTGGTCTAAGTGTGCTCCGGTATTGTGCTCTTCATTTCTTATGTATTGATCCTATGCCTGTGTGGATTTGTAGTTATGTTCATGAGCTTCAAAAGATAAAATATCCCCAGTTTGAACTTCTGGTTCGATGGAGAATAAAAGATATGTTCACCGGTATGTGAACTGGTTTGGAAGAGCTATCTGTTTGTGGACTGGAATTTTTTTTTTGGCTCCACAATCTTCTGGTTTTTGGTTTCAGATCTTATGGATCTGGGAAATAATTATTTTTGATGGTTTATGTGTTCTAATAAACGTTCCCGTGCTTTGGCACTCTAAAAGACCTACTCTAGAGCTCCTGTGTGTTGTTAGTTGGTCTTGTTGGACTGTTGAAGAGATTTTTGTGAATGAAGGTTGTTGTAGTTGTTGCAGATGTACCTAAAGTATTCTCAGAGATGGTAAATTATCTGGTGAAGCATGTTGAGTGATCCACATGTGATCATCTTGTTGGAGATGCGCGTACTTCAAAGATAATTGGTGTTCTCATTAGGTTTGGCCATCGTGGTGTCTACACATTACATTAAGTTTTTGCATCAAATTGAGGAAGCGTGTGATTGATCCAAGATATTGTTTGGGTCCTAAATTAAATATGTAATTGGTCCTCTCACATTCTTATCCACCATGAGAATGTTGGGTAGCCGACCTAATTTGAATGTATAAATTGAAATTGTATAGCCGACCTTGGAGAATGTTTCTAGGGTTGAAGATGGTATAAAAGAAAATCAATTTGTTGTGAATTTGATATCCATCCATCCACAAATTAAGCAAGCAAGTGAAGTGTGCGAAAAGTAGAGTGTGCAAGAGTGAATTGAGGCAACAATAATTTAATGTGTTAGATTCCTGAAAGCAGTGAGTTGATGGTGTCTACAATCTTCTGGTGAAGTTGTGAATGTGTGGAACCTTTTGTGGTGGATCTTCATTTATCTTTTCTTTTTCTATAGGCAGTGAGCCTCCTTCTAGACAATGAGTCCTTTGTTGGCAGTGAGCCTTTGTATCTGGGTAGTGATCCCTCTAGAAGTGAGCCTTTGTATCTAGTATTGTATTACTACTATATTGTGAGCTAATCCTCACCGTGGTTTTTCCCTCATTGGGTTTTCCACATAAATTTGGTGTCTCTGGTGTTTTCTTTATGTTATTTGCATTTCATGTTTACACTTAATATTAATAAACTGGGTTAAAGTGGGATTGGTTAAGGTTATAAGTAAAGTGATTTGATACAACTGATTCACCCCCCCTCTCAGTTGTCTTGTGCATTTCAACAAGTATTAGATGAAACCATATCTTGTTGAAAACTTAGTCAGCTACACTCTATCTCTTGGCGCTCTATCCATTGCAATCTATAAGGCCCACCAACTTCTATCTAATTTCACCTAGTTGATCACAAATAGAATTTTCTTGATGATAGGTAGTGATTAAGCCACTAATCCGAATGTAATTCCATTAATGAAAGATTTAGGCCTAATATATCCATAGAAAGGGGGTTGATTGTATAGATAAGGAAAGGTTGATCACTCACTCTTTGAAATGACAAAGGACACCTAACAATGATAAATCCTATTTTATTGACCAAAACTTGTGTTTCCCCCTATTGGCCACTTTAGCTATGCCCTATGAGATCAGGTGCTCTGTAATGAAATAACTTGCACAAGAATAATATAATATGAAATATGTTGAAAATAATTGATAATAATATGCTACTTCGAGGGGGAAACCTCCTAATCCACTTCAAGGAAATACCTCCAATAGTCTTCAATAAGAACACAATACTCAACATGATGATGCAATAAGACTCACAACCTCCTATTATACCTATTTATGCCTAGGATATCACCCAGGACAACTTAGATAACCCTATATAAGCCCTAGGTTGACCTAACTAACTAAATAATAATATAATAATGATAATATGACTTAATTAAGAGTTAAGGTAGCCACAAGCCGACTACACGTAACACGATACACACTATAGGGGTAAGGGCATAACATTGCCCTCCTCTTTACAAAATAATTGTCCTCAATGCTAAATTTTTCCTTTTTCTTCTTCTTCATATCATTTTTTACTATCGATTCTTTTTCTACTGCTACTTCTTGTTCCTACTCTTGTCTTTCTCTTGTTCTTGTTCTTATTCTTTCTCTTTCTCTTTTTTTACTTTTACTTCTTCTTCTATTGCTACTTCTTGTTGGGTGTGTGCAAAAAGTTGGAGGGCCAAAAAGTGGCCAACTTTTTTTTAAAAATTGTTCTTTCTCTCTTTTACTTTCACTTCTTCTACTACTACTTCTTGTTGGAAGGGTACAAAAAGTTGGGGAGCCAAAAAGTGGCCAACTTTTTAATTTTTTTGATAAATCATAATGCGAGCGCATTATAACGATGAACACATTATAACATAACTTGTGTTATAATGATGCTCATTTTATAACAATGCTCACATTATAACAATGCTCACATTATAACAATGCTCACATTATAACAACACTCACATTATAACAACACTCACATTATAACGATGCTCATGTTATAACGATGCTCATGTTATAACGATGCTCGTGTTATAATGACACTCGTGCTATAATGACACTCACATTTAACATTTCTCATGTTATAATGGAGCTTGCACTATAACGAAACTCGCGTTATAATGGTGCTCGTGTTATAAGGAAACTCACGTTATAATGACACTCGCATTATAACGACGCTCGTGTTTTAATGACGCTCATGTTATAAAAATGCTCATAATATAACGTTGTTCACATTATAATGACGTTCACATTATAACAACACTCATGTTATAATGACATTCACGTTATAACAACACTCATGTTATAGCGACATTCATGTTATAATGACGTTCGTGTTATAACAATGCTCACATTATAACAACACTCATAGTATAACACCATTCACGTTATAACACCACTCACGTTATAAAATTGGTTGTGTTATAATGTTATCACATTATAACACCACTTGCATTATAATGCGCTCACATTATCACTCAGTGTGACCAAGCCTAAGGCTCAATCACTTTGAGCCTATAATGCACTTGCATTATAACCTGAGCATGTTTTGAGTCTTTATAAGGAAACAAATAAAATCAAAATCATTTTACATTGTCATATTTCTTCATTTGTGGCCTACAAACCCTTCCAATGTGCACTCGCATTGTGGAGACCTCAGATTCATCCATTTTCTTCACCAAATTGCTGCTATTTCTTCACAAGAATGTTGCCACGTTGACGGGTAGCTTAGAGGAGTAAGATTTTATTCATTTTTTAGTGTTAATTTGTTGTTAATTAGGTAGATTAAATATGTTTTTGATGTTAATTTCTTTAATTATCAGGAGTTGAAAATCCATCCGATTCTCCTCAAAATCTTTCTCCTCCTTATGAATAAGCACACCAACAAAATCCTGATAAACAACCACAACAACAAACTCCTCCAAAAATTCCTCAACATCCTCCTAAAACTCAACAAAATTTAATGGGGGAAAATTGAAAACAACAAAAAATAAATTGAGTTAATTGTGAGGTTGATCGATCCTATAAATTTAACCTTGGAAAGAACCACACTTGCAAATTCACTTCAAGCCATGTTAATACATGTAGATGTAATTAGCAAGCAATTAAGTGGTTGGGTGGATAAGAGGCGAGAGTGAAAATATTTTTATGTAGATAAACTATCATACAAACAAGTAAAAATGAAAAAAATACAAAATATGACTTGTGCTCATTATTCACTAACCCACATATAAATTAAAATTTTGTGAGGTTTCATATCCATTGATGAACCACCAAGGGATTAGGAACAATTTTTGGAAGATGTGGTGGATGGGTTTTGACCATCCTCCATGCAACAATAATGAGGTCCCCCAATATTTCTTGAGGAAACTCTACTGCAATTTCATCCTCAATAAAATCCCCAATTATTTTGATATGTGAGACTTTAAGGGGAGAGATGGTGGGTTGGCACAAGATAGACTAGGTGCATGTCTTGATCCTTAGTAGCAAGGGAGATAAGCACTTGCTAGGATGAATTATGAGCATGTTTCTATCCCTTCCATCATGAAGGAGAGTGTTGAGGTGGACACTCTACAATCTATTAGCTCTTTGACCTAGAGTATCATCCTACGTGCCAGTCTTGTAGTACAACATTAGCCAAGGGAGAGTTTGAGGGGTAGGCTTCCACCCCATCCTTGTCAGGTTTGTAGGTCAGCCTGTACATATGACCCCATAGATAGTCAGGAGGCTAGCGCGTAGGATACATCTACAACTACCTAGTTGGTGATGGCAAATGTCATGTTGAATGAGGCTTTCCGCCTCGATACTCAAGTAAATGTTAGCATGTTCATTGAATTGAATTTATTAAATTTAATTTTTGAAATGCAAGATTAACTAATTTAGTTTAATGATTGTGATAAAATTTTGGGGTCATAGTGTTGATACTATTTACACCGATCCTCCACCTATTTTTTACTCCACTGCATCTACTGGTGAGGTATGTAACTATTAAACAATTATAAATATTACATGTGAATAGCATTTTTATATGAATGGTATTCTAATATCCAATTTTTGATGTTGAATAGGTTAATGTTGGAGGTTTCACGACAACACCTCCCAGTTCCAGTGGAGCTCAAACCTTCACACAAGTAATAGAATAAATATTTTAATTAATGAATTGTACTTAATAGATTTGTGTAGTTTATATTCATACCATTGATTACATTGCATTGCAAATATTTCAAACTCAAAGCATTACTTCACATTGCATAACTAATAATTAGATGTTGATAGATGACAAAATATATAGTTTTTTAGGAAGTCAACATAAGTAGTCATGCAATTACTTCACATAACATATAAGTAATAACTAGGAGAAACTACCAATTGCATCTACATTTCATGGAATTCCATGAGACCACATTTTATTGAGGAATTTTTTCAAATAGTTTAGTGCCTTGTCTATGCTATCATGGATGCTTGGAAAAAATTGATGAAAGCATAATAGTAAGAAATAGTATAGAAAAGGAAATGAGTTGTTTGAAAAAATACCTCAAATAAATGTGGTCTCATGGTGATGTCCATCACCATGAGACCCAATTTATGTGAGGCATTTTTCCAAAAAACTCACCACCTTGTCTATTCTACCATATTTTCCATACTTGTCTACCAAAGCATTTTATGAGATAGTTAACTTGTTGCTATGGCTAAAAGCCTAAAATAGGTGCTTTCCAACAAAATATGGATGCTTAGGAAAAATATATCAAAGCATAATATTAAGAAATATCATAGATAAGGCAGTGAGTTGTTTGAAAAAATGCCTCAAAGAAATATGGTCTCATGGTGATGGAATGGCATTCCATCATCATGATACCACATGTCTTTGAGGAATTTTTTCAAATAAATCACTACCAAAATTCCCCTCCAAATCCTTTTCAAGGTCCTCATCCTCATCCTCAATTTACCAATCCATGGAAGCTTCCACCTCTTATTCCACTTTCATATCCCACATCTTTAAAATCCACATCACCCCACTATTACCAAGAAAAGTCATCCCATGTCTCTCATAATAAATTCCTCCAAGGACTATTCGCAAAGGTGGTTATTTACCCATGCAAAAATAAAGTGGTGCAATCTTCCCATATCATTCATCCACCTTCATCACCCCCACATCAAGATAAACCCTGATACCCTAAATCTTAAATGAATCCCTTATCAATCCATATATCCAAGTTGAAGAGTCTATAAAACATTCCCCCCTCATGACACCATACATATCAAATGAACTATGTCCATATCCTAATCCAAAGCATGCTTACATAGATTCCCCTCCATATAAAGATCAAGGAAACCCTTCTCCTCCATCATATGATCCCCTTCCATCTCATGATTCCATTTTCAATCAAGAAAAACATATCCCTTCTATCTCATCTAATGATATATTTCCATCTCAAGATCAAGATATCCCTTCATCCCCCTCTCACAATCCCCTCTCCCCCACTTTATCTAATGAAATCCTTCTGTGTCTAGATCAAAGTACCTCTTCCGTCCATTGCATGATCACTCTCTAAATGTGGTCTCAAAGTGCACCTTCCACCCCATCTAATTACCCTCTTCCCCTCATGATAAAAACATCGATCCCTCTTCATCTCATGATCCTTCTCCATCTAATAACCAAGACCACACTATACCATCCACCATATCCCAACATAATAGCATAGAGAAGGCAATTAAATTTTTGAAAAAAATGCCTCAAATAAATGTGGTCTCATGGCCATGACAAACAAATTTGTCATGGAATTCCATCACCATGAGACCACATTTCTTTGAGGCATTTTTTTGAAAAGTTCATTGCCTTCTCTATGCTACCATATTTTTCGTACATGTCTACCAAATCATTTTATGAAATAGTTCACTGCATCGCTACTATGGATAAAATCCTATAACATATTCTTTCAAACAAGCTATGGATAGGGAACATAGTAAGAATAATATTAAGAAATATATAGCTCAATAAGTACTCAAATTTTTGTTGATTATCTCATACATTATAAGCCATGACCTGCATCACTATTCTACTTTTTCGTGATTGAATAATTTGTTGTTTTATTTTCAGATGATGGAAGTGGAATCGCCTCTGGATGTAGATAGGGTAATGGAGTAAGGTGTATCTTGTATAATAGATAACTCAATGCATCTCACGAGGGTATGGGGAAGATTAGTAAATTTCAAATTATATTCATTGTTATAGCTGTTAGTTAGTGAAAAATCAAATGATTATTGATTTTTAGTTTAATTTATATTTGGATGGTTTGTATAGGACTTGGACATACCACAACATGAGCATGAAAATATTTTGCATGAGGAGAGAGATTGTCTAGTGGCTGCAAGTGATTATATTGTTAAATATATCATTTTTATGATGTAATTTCTATATATTAATGTCTTTAATTATTATTGTAATAGTTGAAGCTTGATGAGGAACTAAACCCTAAGAGGAGTAGCCCTTGAGTTCAGGGTGAACAAGTGTCATACACATCGCCATCCACCCAACCACAAAAGGCCACTCATTTTTTTCATTAACCTGGAGGGAAATGACTTTTGAGTGGGGTCCTTTGATGTATGCCTATATGAAATTTTTGGACATATTTTGTATTGCATATACTTGAAATTGTATGCCTATATCACATTCTTGTAAGCCTATATGGCTATTTTGTATATATTTTATACTTATATCAACATATATTGATGTATGCCTACATGGCTATTTGGTTAATACAAATATTTTTTATTGATGGTGTCCATATTTGTATTATAAATCCATGCTTCAATAGATATGAGTTAAGTGTATTCAACTGTATACTTTACAACTTACGTGTATACTTTGTGACTTACATGTATTCCAATGTATACTTTGCGACTTACTTATTTTCATGCATATACCTTATATTCATGTGTATACTTTGTATTCATGTGTATACTTTGTATTCATGTGTATACTTTGTATTCATGTGTATACTTTATGGCTTATGTGTATTTGAGTACTTGTACTTCACTTATTCACATGTATGCTTCACTTATTCACGTGTATGCTTCAATTAATCCAATGTTTGCTTCATTCTTCCAATTTATACTTAACTTATTCATGTGTATACTTCACGTATTATGTGTATGATTCATTCTTCCAATGCATACTTCACTTATTACGTGTATACTTCACTTATTACGTCTTTCATTTTCTCATGGTCTTGACATTTAGCATTTGGTTAGCCCTAGCATTGCTCATTGTTGTCCTTCATGGTTTGTCTTGAGTATTTATTAATTTATGTTAAACAAATTCATTAGTTGATGCTAAAGAACTTCAATATTTTCAAAAATGATTCACCAAGGATTTATCATTTATTTATGTGCTAATTCAATGTTCTACAATACTGAATCAATATATAAAATGCTACAAAATTATATTTCTCGCCACTATGGATTCCATCTAGATCTTATATTCATTATGAAATTTTTTTCATGCTCAAACACATGCCTACAATTCTTATAAGACAAATTTCACACTCCTTTTATGTTACTACTGACATGTGGCCCTTGAAATCCATAAGATAATGGTGTAGTAAATGAGCACATTGATTCTTTAGATTGTATATTAGTAAAGTCTAATGTTACTTACTCCTGTAAGTAAGAAATATTCTTATAATCAATTGAACATATCATTCATATGATTTCTTATGTGCTTCAAGTACTGAATTATTTGGATAAAAGTAAGAAAGTAAATAACTCAAACACACATTGAAAGAGATTTACAATTTTTTTTTGAAGTTGTGCTTCCTCATTTCCACTATCATCTTGCAACATTAGCAAGTCAATTTGGGCTTTCAAATGCATTAGGGCCTTGTCAAGAAAATCTATATTCCTCTATTAATTTTCCTTATTGTGGATTACATGCTTATTCAATCTACTTGTCTCCTGCACTCATCTGTAGAGTCATCTTATATTCCTAATTTGAAACTGCAACTCACCAACCTCCATATTTGACTTCCAAGGGTTGTACTCATGCTTACACAAGAGCATCTGACTAATAGAAGATTCTAAATGCACCCCACACAAATATATGGAAGATAAATCGATTCAACTACATGTTAGTCAATTGGTTCAACCATTTATCTTATTTAGAGTAACATCCACTGTAGCCAAACCCGTCTAAGTAAGATTGTATTTTTTGTGTGAGTTCATCTAAAGCCAAAACCTATTGAGTTAGTTAAGTACCCAATAGAAACTATAACTCATGAATTCATGTAAGTGGTATGGACAAAATAATGTATAGATCAACCCTCAAACTTCTTATACCAATTAATCAAACCCATCACTCATGACTATTCATGCAAGTGGTGTGAAGCCTAGGATGTCTGGATTAACCTTGAGCCACATACACCAATTCCCCTATTCCTCAACATGATTTTTTTTTGTATATTTTCCATTTTCCTCAACTATTTTGACACCCACATGTTTTACCTATTTCATGCAATCATATGCTTTTGGTGTGGAAAACTTAGACTTGTTAATTGTCACATGATTATTTCTCTTTTCCTTTGTTTTGCATGCCATCTGAAGGGATTGATCTGATTGAACATAGATCAGACCGATTCAGTGTGTTTTAGTGCAAAAGAGGATCATTCCTAGCCTAAAAATACCCATCCCAATGTGTTGGAACAGTCCATTTGGTTACATGATTTGTAAAATGAAAGTTACACCCCTTTGCAACTTTACATTGCTTGCATTTGACACTTTTTCCATCAATTGAAAAGTTGTCACCATTGGAAAACACGTCTGAGATATCAAAAAATGAGAGAGGTTATTGTAGAGGGGCCCAATGAAATCTCGTAGCCTTGGATGAAAAGTTTCTAAGTGTCTCAGTTTCTGAGTAACAACTCGTCAAATATTTAGCCACTTTGCACTTTAGACTCTTAAGGGATTGAGTTGGTTGAACGTAGATCGAACTAGTTTTGTATGTTTAGGTGTGAAAGAGGACAATTACTAGCCTAAATGTACCCATATTGACATGTTGGAATAATCAGTTTGGTCACACGAGTTGTACAATGAAAGTTACACCCCTTTGCAACTTTACATTGCTTGCATTTAACACTTTTTCCATCAATTGAAAAGTTATCACCACTAGAAAGCTTTGAGATATCAAAAACCGAGAGAAGTTATTGTAGAGGGACCCAAATAGATCCCATAGCCTCAAACAAAAAGTTTCTAAGAATCATGGTTTTTGAGTAAAAACCCATCAAATATTGTAGTCGTTTTGCACTTTGGACTCTTAAGGGATTGAGTTAGTTGAGCATAGCTTAGGCTGATTCGACATGTTTGGGTGTGAAAGAGGACCATGCCTAGCCTAAATGTACTCATCTAAACATGTTGGAACAGTCTATTTGGTCACACAAGTTGTAGAATGAAAGTTACACCCCTTTGCGACTTTACACTACTTCCATTTGACACTTTTTCCATCAACTAAAAATTTGTTACCACTAGAAAATGCCTCTGAGATATCAAAAATTGAGAGAGGTTATTGTAGAGGGGTCCAACATGATATTGTTACCTCTGATGAAAAGTTTTTAAGCATCATGGTTTTTGAGTAACAAGACTCTTAAGGGATTGAGCCAATTGAACATAGCTCAAACTGATTCGATGTGCTTGGGTGTGAAAGAGGACCATTCCTAGCCTAAATGTACCCATTTGGACATGTTGGAACAATCTATTTGGTCACATGAGTTGCAGAATGAAAGTTATACCCGTTTGCAACTTTACACTGCTTGCATTTGAAATTTTTCCCATCAATTGAAAAGTCATCACCACTTGAAAATGCCTCTGAGATATCCTAAAATGAGAGAGGTTATTGTAGAGGGTCCAAACACAATCCTGTAGCATTAGATGAAAATTTTCTAAGCATCATGGTTTTCGAGTAACATCCCATCAAAGATTTCAACCATTTTACACTTTGGACTCTTAAGGGATTGAGTTGGTTGAATGTAGCTCAGACTGATTCAACGTGTTTGGGTGTGAAAGAGGACCATTCCTAGCCTAAAAATACCCATCTATATGTGTTGGAATAGTTTTTTTGGTCACACGAGTTTTAGAACAAAATTTACACTCCTTTACAACTTTACATTGCATGCATTTGACACTTTTTCCATCAAATGAAAATTTTTCACCACTAGAAAACGCCTCTAAGATATCAAAAAATGAGAGGTTATTATAGAGGGGCCAAACATGATACTAAATCCTTAGATGAAAAGTTTCTAAGCATCACGGTTTCTGATTAATAGCCTGTCAAATATTGCATCCATTTTGCACTTTGAACTCTTAAGGGATTGAGTCGGTTGAACATAGCTCAAATTGATTTGACATGTTTGGGTGCAAAAGAGGACCATGCCTAGATTAAATGTACCCATCCAAACATGTTGGAATGGTCTGTTTGGTCACACGAGTTGCAGAATGAAAGTTACACCCCTTTGTAACTTTGTATTGCTTAACTTTTGTTGGAATTGTCAGTTTAGGACTCAAACTAGGGCATAGGCTTAAATTTTATTTCCACCAATTAAATTTTACCAAATTTTGGATTATTGATGCTTATAGGTGTATGGGACTATGTGCCAAGTTTCATGATTTTTCCTAACATGCAAGTTCCTTTTCCACAAAGCCCTTGATTTCTTAGCTTTTACATGGCAATTTGTCTATTTTTAGTGAAAATTCTTATATTTCAAGAATTTTCAAGACTAGGGACAATTTAGGAATGTTATAAATGTCTAAATACACTTTCCATATGAATTTCAAGACCTAACTAGTCCATTTAGTAACTGCTATTCCATAACAATCCTTAGAAAGAGGCTTAATTTGACTGTAAGTAGGTAGTTTTGGCCAATTCCATAAAAATTAACCCCATATGATTTTCACACATGTCTAATAAGAATTATAAGTGTATCCAAATCAGGTTTTAGATCCCCATTATTAGGTATAAGAATAAAATTATATCAAAATCATCTTTGTGAAGGCTACAAGCTCATAACCTATAGGTGCCTAAGGACACTTGATATCACATGTGAACCTACATCAACCTTGAAAAAGTGAAAAAAGGGCAAGTATGATAAGGGTGAGGTCTATGGAAATAATACTCATGTTCAAAGACAAGCCTTCTCAATCTCATTTTTTGATGACTGATAACACCTACAGGGGCAAAGCTAATGATGGGGTTAGAGAACAAGAAAACATGGTTCTACAAATCAAGAACATCATGTTTTCAGCCACCTACAAGTGAAGGAAGCAAGATAATGTTTCATGAAACTATGAAAACTATCACAGTCACCAAGAAACATATATTAGTCATAGGACAACAAGAATTATCATGGAGGTAGATTGTATTATAAAAGGTAGTTTTATGAGAATATGCAACCATCCAAGGTGTAGATATGCACTAGTGAAGAATACAAATGGAATGATAATGCTAATGAAGAATGATAGTGCTAACCTAGAGTGACAATGACACATGCCAATGATACTTATGATTGTGATTATGACAACAACTCACCATACCCAAATGCTAAAGAAACTATAATACATAGTCAAGGTATACAAAGAAAATTATGTGAGGGGGAAACAAATTGATCACCATGAGAAACCATATGTAGTGATTTCACTAGATTTCCAATGCGGTAGCATTGAAAAGGCAGTGAGCTGTTTGATAAAATGCCTCTAAGAAATGGGGTCTCATTGTGATAATGGGTAATAATTTCCAATAATCAGATGTTTGATACCTCTTGTAGCATGGCCAAATTTATTATATTTTCCCTCTTTGACTAATTTTTATACCATATTTTTTCTTACAATGCTTACTACCTTGTTAGTGCATCCATGTTAACAAGGTAGTGAGATCATTACCTTGTCATTACTACCACATTGACAATGTAGTGAGCTTGTCAAATTAGAAATATGGTAGCACAGACAAGGTAGTGAGTTTTTTGAAAAAGTGCCTCAAAGAAATGGGGTCTCCTGGTGATGTACATCACCAGGAGACCCCATTTCTTTGAGGCGCTTTTTCAAATATCTCACTACCTTGTCATTGCTATCGTATTGACAAGGTAGTGAGCATTGTAGGAAAAAATATGGTATAGAAATTAGTCAAAGAGGGAAAATAGACATGTATGGAAAATGTTTGGATGAAATAACTTAAAGAAATGTGGTCTCTTGGCATGCCATGATTGCAAGATATGCACAAAATGGAAGCATGGATAAGGCATGTGAATTGTTTGACAAAAATGTTTTGGTAGACATGTATACAAAATGTGGTAGCATAGATAAGGTAGTCGGTTGTTTGAAAAAATGCCTCATAGAAATGGGGCCTCATAGTGATGTACAACTTATCAAAGATCACATGAATTTTTTGAAAGCTCACATCACCATGAGACCCAATTTCTATGAGGCATTTTTTCAAACAACCCACTACCTTGTCAATTCTATCACATTGACAAGCTAGTGAGCTCACTAGCTTGTTAAAGCTCACATGAATTTTTTGATGGAATGCCTTATAGAAATGTGGTCTTCCAACTTGTCATGATTGCAAGATAGGTACAAAATGGAAGCATGGACAAGGCATGTGAATTGTTTGACAAATATTTTTTGGTAGACATGTATGTAAAATGTGGTAGCATAGACAAGCTAGTGGCTCACTAGCTTTTCAATGCGATATAATTGACAAGGTAGTGGGCTATTTGAAAAATGCCTCATAGAAATGGGGTCTCATGATCTGTGGCCCCCATTTCTATGAGGAATTTTTTCAAAAAACCCCCTAATCGGTAAGTAACACCGGATGTGGATGTGTACAGAAGGTGCATAGATGTTGTTGAACTCATTTGAGGAAGTGGTATGCTATATTGGAGGCCTGCAAAAAATTTACCCATAAATAGGGTAACCGAATGAATTAGGGTTAAAGAATTTACTGCGACAAAAAGGGTTAGGTATGAAGGTGATAAAAGTCATTTCTATGCTTCATTTGTCACTTTGTATTCTGGAGAAAAGAATTTTGGAGAGCTCTAAGGAAAACTAAGGCGAATTAAGGCGAAATTCAAGTGTGGAAGTGATTTGACAAGCAAATTCCGATCCAGCAAAAAAGGTATTTATTAGAAAACTCTAGGAATTTGTGAAGTGGTCAAAATGAATACTCCTCTGGTAGTCAAAGTAAAGGATGTACCTCATCCCAAATTTAAATGGTATCCTTACAAGTCTCTTGAAACTGATTCGTTAGGAGCATTTTCATTTATTTCGCATGAAGTATTACACATGGAGGATATTAGGATTTACATCCACACGAATATTGAAGAACTAGGAAGTTCACAATTGTTGAATTTGTAGAATAATCACATCATAGGTGAAGATTTCCGTGTGAAACTAGAACATAAAATCTTGGAAACAAAGAAATTCACACAGATTGTCGAATTTCCCATGTTTGAAGAATCAGAATGGGTTCGTTATGTTCTGAGTTGAGTCCACGATGAATTTATGTGGCTAAGCATTCCATTCAAAATCACCAAGGAAGCTATCAATGCTATAATAGGTTTAAACTCTTCCGGTGGGTTACCAATTCTAAAGTCTGTGAAAAATCAAACTATCATTGATGCTATAGGATCTACATATGATAGAAGAGAAATGAATTGATAAAATTGCTGATATAGATGTCAAATTTGTGTCTACTTTTATTGGCTACAAGATTTATCATTCCAGTCAAGACAACTCTGTGTTCGGTAGTGCAATCTATGCCACCTATCAAATGGTGAAGGGAAATGTAGATTATGATCTCTATGAACTACTGAGGAGTCAGCTAATGGAGAATATTGCAAAGATTAAGAAAGATAAGAAAAAATCTTTCAAGTATGGTAACTTTCTTGTGTGCTTATTATTTTATTTCTTGGGTGAAGTTCTGGGAGTTGGAAAGATTCATTGGAAAAAGGACAAGCCAATAGCCGCACAGATCATAGATCTATTACACAATTTTGTAGACACCAAAACAAAGAATGCAACTATCTAGGGATACTTTAAATTTTTTAAGGCTATGATGCATGCTAGGGAGAGGATTCCCACCTCTATTATAGAGAAGTACAAGGATTCAATTTGATTCATGGTGGATGTTGATCAATGTATGATGGAAGCTTCTGATCCTAGAACTATTTGGATCATCCCTATGGGGTATGAAGTTGAAGAGAAAATTTTGGATATGTATGCACAACACTTGCTAAGAAAACCTATGGATCCAATAGAAGAAAGGTTTAGTACCTATGCAGAGAAGGACATATAGGTTCACAATGAGCTTAGGAAACCCGTGGTAACTAAAAGAGTTATAAAAGAGGTTGAAGTTCTTGCAAAAAGTTTGGGGATATCTGTAGAGAAATTGAAAGAAGCTAGAAAGAAAAGGGAAGAACTTGAAGCAGCAAAACAAGCAACAAAGGAGGCAACAAAAACTCAATCAACTAGTCTGACAACACCATCTGCCCAAACTAGATCTACTAGAAGCTCTGCATTCCATTCAACATCTACAAAAAAATCAACCCTTGTAAAAACTGAATCCAAGGGATCCGGGAAAGAAGGTAAGAGGAAGAAAGATAAGAGCAAGAGATTTTATGTAGCTATATTTGATGATGAGGAAATTGAGTCTGATGAAGGTGTCAAAGAAATCAAACATCAACGTACCATGGAAACAACTATTATGAAAGAAAAACCCTTAGGTAAAGATGCTCAAGAAAAGAAGAAGACAAGAACTGACAGTCTAGGTATGTTAGTAGAGGAAATTGAAAAGGCTTTAGTCAAAGATGGAAATATCAAGCCTCTCTGTAAGTGGTATGAGTCTTTTGGTGAATCTGATAAAAGAACTCTTGAAGAAGCGACAATAAAACATATGAATATTTTTAATAAAGTTTTGATTGAAATTATGCCTAATTTGCCCAAAAGTCTATATGACATTCTAGAAATGAGGAGACTTAATGCTAGAACAAAAGAAGAATAGATGAGAGAAAGGATTCTTTCAAAAAATTATCTAGTGATGTCTATGGATGATATGAAGACATTCTTGAACAAAGCCAAAAGGAAATTCAAAAGAAAAGCAAGAGTGAACAAGCTAATGATCAGTTTAATTGATGAAGTTACAAAAGAAACTGAGAAAATCCTGAGGCAGATACTGTTAAATGGTAGAATTGATGTTGTAGCTAAGGAAACACATATGGAAGATGCCCCATCTGGTCTGAAAAATGAAGCAAAAAAAGAAAATTTTGATATAGCCAAGGATTCACAAATTCCTCCTGTAGAGGACAACACATAAATTCCTATGGAAGTTGAGCTACCTAAAAAATGTATCAGTTGAAAATATGGAGATCCTTGAAAAAAATAAAAACCTATCATTGAGGAAGTAATGATTGAAGAAATGAAAGATGATGTAAAGAAAATCCTAGTTGAGGCAAGAGACACTACTAAGGTAGTGAAGAAATTGTTGGTTGAACAAAAGGAAGAGATTGATCCAGAATTGATTGAAGGTTCCATTGACCTGTTCACCTTAAGTCTAATCCAGAAGATGAAATTAGCTTCATTTTCTCAAGCACAAGCTAGAGAAGAGCTAATGAAGTCACACATTGAAGATAGTGAATTGCTAAATCTTGCATCTCGAGTATTGGAGAAGATAATGCCTTCTTATGTGAAAGATTTGACCGGTTCCTCCTCCAGTAAAATTGAAAACGCTTATCAAATCTGTGAGTACTCACTTTGAGTCACTCGAGAAATCAGCTATGGTGAAAGTGCAGAAAGAATTTGATGTCAAAAGGTTTAGTGGATTGAAAGTACTAATTGCTAAAGATAAAACCATTTTAGCCACATGTGTGAAGAATGTGCAAAATGCTTTGTCAGAAGGTGGTAATATCTACAAATCATGTTTGTGTCTTTCAAAATTTACTGAAGCTAATGAGAATAAGATTAAAGATCTGGAAAAATAGTTAAGTACTATTTCTGAAGCATTTGATCCTCTAACTGATGGTGTTGGGAAAATAGAAGGTGAAGTGATGTCTGTGCTTAAAAAAATAAAAATATTGAAGCATGAGAATGATAAAACTATTGCAAGAACATGTGAACTCAGAAGCATAATTGTTCCAAAAATGGAGGTAATGGCAAGCGCTCTAAAGGAAGGAGAAGACACCTTGGTAGTTGGTGATCCAACCAACCTGGAATCCATAGAGACATAGTACTACATGATCTATGGTCACATAACAATAATGGAGAGTCTCATAAGAGTTTGGGACACAAATCTGATCCAGCTGAAGAAAGATTTTGCATACATTTTCTAGCTTATGTGAGTTAAAGAAGCATTTTTGTATAACATTTTTATTGATTGATCCATGTTTGGTATGTGATCCCTACCTTTTCCATTGATGTCAAAGGGGGAGAATAGTGGAGTGAAAAATGCATAATCATCTTAGGGGGAGAATTGCATTTTTGGAATTTTGGAGACAGTAGTGCAGTTTATCTTGGTCCTGATCCAACACTTAGTCATTTTTCACTAAGTGTCACCATTAATGCCAAAGGGGGAGATTGTTGGAAAGAGACACTTCTAGTATCATTTGGTGTTTTCATTGATAGTAACCTTAATCAATGATCAAATACGCATAAAACCATTCGATCATACCGACAAACAGATTGAAGATTGACAAGGAAGAAAAGAGTATCCGGTAACTTAGTGTTCATTGATCTGTATGAAGATTTTATGTTATTGTTTTGTGTTGTGCATCTCAAGAAATATTTTTTGGTATATTATCTCTATTACTATTGAAGCCTAGTGGCTCGTATCAATCCTCGTGCGAGTTAGAAGATACAATTGAGCTAATTTTCTGTTTTATCAATATTGAAGCCGACTTCATGAATGCATTATGTCGCAGATGTATAAGGAGTAATTAATAAAATGTTTTCATGCTTGATTATGTTTTTTTGGGTCCTCTCTGTGTCTTAACTGACTTTGGAGGATGCACATAAAGATTTAATTAAGGATCTAGCCGACAGTTGTAATTATTTTTGTGTTCTATTGAAGCCGATAAAGTGTAATTGAATTCTATGTTGTGGATATATATAAGATCGTATGTATAATTTTTGAGGAAGTATGAAGTGTGTGGTGATGTGAACTATGAATTAGAGCAGAGCAAAAGAACGATAATGCATAGTTTCACTTGCGCATAGAGAATTTGTGTTACAAGTGTGAGCAAAACATAGCAGAAGTGCATAATCAATATGTAGGACAAAAGATCAAATATTGTGCTTCACCGAAACTATAATCAGGAATATTCAGATGCTACTTATCTTAGTTCAAACTCTCAGATGGTTTTAATCTGACTTTCATTTTAAGGCAGTGAGCTCTAGGCAGTGTGCCTGAATGCAAGTGCATTCCCATTATTGTAATCTTCATTTGAGTATACTCAGATTAAATTGTGGATTGGCCATCCATCGTGATTTTCCCGTAATAGGTTTTCCACGTAAAAATCCTTGTGTTATGGTGTTGTGTTAATTTTCTTCATGTTTATGCATTATGGTTGAATGTTGTTAATGCTTTGAAGATAAAGGTTAAGAAAGTTAATTTTTGCACAACACTGATTCACCCCCCCTCTCAGTGTTTCTTGTTTCCAACACCCCTTTCCTCACAAATAAGGATCGGAGAATCAACATACCTTGTGCAATGAAGTGCTATCAAGAATACCATTGATAGAGCTTCACCATTTCTTTGATCAACCAACCAAAACAGTCACTCATCAAGCTTTTGCACACAAACTTTGGAGGCTTCACAATGATAAGAACAACCCAACATTAGGTGAATACACTCCACTATGAGATGGTAACACTATTTTATTTTGTACATTCAATTTTGTAATCGTAGATTAATTTATGTATGTTAAAATAACTTAGTTTCATTTTGTATGTGTTGGATTAGATCTTAGATTAATATGTTTGATCTTAGTTTAGATTCTTAGATTAGCATGTTTGATCCCACTTCCGATCTAATGTTCTCCCCCTCACACATTATGGCATGCATAGTGGGACTATTGTCCCCTCCTCTAACGTTTGTTTGAGCATTTTTTGAAGCTGTAGGTCCCAAACACACTTGACAAAGTTTTCACGTGTTGCCCATAAAACCTACGCACCCGACTGTCAAGAAAATCATGCAGTTGCAACAAGAACTACATAGTTGACATGGGAATTTCACTTTTGCATCAAGACCAACACTTTTGCTTATGAAACTGTGCATGTAATTTTGACAATGTTAGCATTTGCTATTAGATCTAAGCATCTGATTTAAAACCAGCACTTATGCATTTTTTCTCTGAGCATTTTCTCTAAGAACTAAGCAGTTGCTTTGATAGACAAGTGCATGGATCCTACATTATTGTAATGAAATTCTCCACTAACATTTTCTTTTTTTTGAGTGTGTAAATAGGTATTAACAGATTTGATGCAGGATTCAATTGACATTAACATATTTATTTGTAGGGAAGACGATCGGTCCAAATTTTTTAGATCTACAATCAATTTTTATTAACTTAGGAACTTGATTTTGGTGGTTTAAAATGAATAAACATAAACTCAAATTTGATTTTAGTGTTTTAAAATTGAACCATTTCATGCTTTCTTAATTTAGGAACTCTGATTTTGGTGCTCCAAAATGAACAAACAAAAACTCACATTCGATTTTAGTTTTTTAAAATTGAACCAATTTCATGTTTTCTTAAGTTAGGAACTCTCATTTTGGTGCTCATAAAAAGAACAAAAAAAACTTCAATTTTGGGATCTAAAAATGAACACATTTCATGTTTTCATACTTAGGAACTTTAATTTTGGTGCATAAAAAAAGCGCAATCAATTTCCATTTTGTTGATGCACGCTCGATTTACATTTGTTGACCAATTAAAGACTAGGACTTTTTTCTTAGAAACACTCGAGTTTGGAGCTTAAAATGAAAAAGTTATTTCTTTTGTATTGCACCATTGCTATTTTTGATTGATATCTTACAAAAATTCATATTGGTGCAAATACAAATAATAATTTGTTTATGTTATTCACATATTTTTGGGGATGACACCGCTCAAGGTGTTTAAAAAGAATCAATTTTCTATGGATTTCTCATTGTGCATTCATTGATTGACAAGCTGAAGTGTTTTATCTTCTCCCCTCGCACCTTTTGGCGATCTTGGGTGAGCGAAAGAATATTTTTGAGCTTCAAAAATTATTTTCAAGTATACCTTTTTAGAGGGCCTACCTATTGAGATACATCTCGTGCCACAATACTTTCATTCTGGACTTCTATATAAATCTTTTGTGAATGTGAGGAAAGTTCATCACTCACTAGGTGCTGCTGGCCTATGCTGATGTATTCTTCCTTAGTATCCTTGTGATGCATAAAAACTTGCAAGTAATTGAACAAAATACTACATGTATAGGGGCTTGAAAATAATATCCCCAGAACATGACTGAGAACCAAATTGTTTAGAAGCCATCCTATTATCCAAATAAATTCTCTGAAAGTGGTGCACCAAAATTTACTTCTGAAAATTTACTTTCCATGTCCGACTATAGGCCCGCACCATAACTTGCATATAAAATCATCTCTTCGGAGCATGAGGCAAGCCTACCTAAGAGAATGGTTTCTATCCCCTAGGGTTGTAATTGCTTGTTTAAGTGAAACTTGCCCATTACATTAAAAAAAATTGACATCAAATTCTGTGATTGATTTAAAGAAAAAGAAAACATTCAAAACAAACACTAAATGAGATGGTTGAACCACAAACCATTTGATTTAGTGCATACTTGTAAAATAAGCCTTAATTTTGCACCCCTTGAAAGGATCTTTCTTTAGACACATAAAAATGACCAAGACTTGGAAGCACTATTTTACCACCTTTCGTCATGACATGATTATAACATTTTAATTATGTTTTTAACCCACATTCAACTATTAATTAAATAATTTATAATTATTTAATTAATTCATAATATCTCATTCTTCATGATTATTAAATAAATAAATCTTATTTATTTATTTTAATATGTCACTAATTGTCAAAGTCTTCTGATAATTAAATAAAGTCATCAATCTTATTTATTTAATCCCTATCATTAATGTCCTCCTAATTATTAAATGAATATATTTAAAATATATTTATTTAGTGTGTCACTAATTCCTAAATCCTCTTAATTAAATAGATTTGCTATTTTATTTAATTAATTAACCACTTCTTCTAAATTAAATAATTATTTGTAATTATTTAATTATGGCATGTGACACTTCTATATTTTTAAATAAAATAAAATCATTTAAAAATATCTCACGTACTTAACTGATTCTTCATTTAGTAATTAATTTCAAAAATCAATTACTTCTTATCTCAACAAAATCCATATTTTGAATTAATTTAATTCAAAATGGAATTATTCTTCTACAAATCAAGTAATTTCTAAAATTACTGATTTTCTAAAATCTCATCCTCTTGTCTTCTGATTTTTACTAATTTCATCTCAACTGTCACATTCAGTTTTGATTTAATTCATTTAATTAAATCTTATTCACACATATGGGTATTTTTCCCTAACCCTAATTGAGAGTTGCCTTATTGAATCTTGACCTTTGATTCTAGGGCATTCCTCAAATCTCTCATCTTGTCCGTCTGTTCAAGATTGTATTTTCTATAAAATGACAATCTTGATCTCAATTTTGGATGGATCATTGCTTAATCTATTTTTATTATAGGCATTCTCATATCTTAGGCTTTTTATTACTATTTGCATACTAGGATTGAATTGCTATTTTCACATTAGTTTATTTTACAAATCCTTCAAAAGCTTTGTGAAGGCTAGACACATATAATTTGCTCACAAATCTGAGGGCATTATTATCACAACAAGATTGAGGAGGTGCAATGGAATTAAGCCATGGAGTATTAAATGGGTGAGACCTTTCCAATTTTCTTCCATTTCAAGTATTTTTCTCCTTTGCATTCTATTGTGTGATTTTATTAACATGCAGGTACACCTAATCAATTGATTCTATCTTGCAGGAAAAATAACGTCATTACACTTTCATTAAAGGTTTTTGAACATTCTGGCTTTGATTTCAGGTTACATTAATCAAGGTGAATATTTAAGAACTATGGCTTGGGTGTTGTGATTTCAGAACCTAAGTTATAGACATGAAGGTCACATAAGTCCATGCTTGCTAAGTCAGTCCAAGTGTTGTTTTATCACTTTTCATACTTAAAACACAGAGAAAAGTTGAGAGAAAGTTGTTTATAAGATCATTGTTTGAACCAAAACAATTGGAAAGACAAAAGGTCACATAGTCCCATATCCATTATTTCCATCCTGCCTATTTGAAATCAAAATAAAAAAAACCATTAGGGTTATTCCTCCACTAAGATGTCTATGGTATCAATAGTTACTTGGGACTCATAAATAATACAAGTAAGCTTTCCTGCAACATATCACTTGGACAAGGAAGTGGAATATCAACCCTAGTTCTTCAACATTTTGATTTCCAAAAGGTAGTACCATTCCAAAACAACACTCAAAACCTAGGGTCTTGAGCTTCACAAAAACCATCCAACTTTATGATCATTTGGCGACCAATTGCCCTAGTTCAACAACTAGACCTTGTAGCACCAATCCTTCAACCTAGTCTCACATACATCAAAGGTGAGCAAATTGACATCATAAGCAGTTGGAGAACCTTCATATTTTAGAAAAATGAAACACCCCACCAGTTTCTCATTGCATCAATCATCTTAGACGAAGATGAAGAGAAAGAAAATATTGCATCCAAAAGACCCAAGTTACCACCTCTTGCATGGAAATACATACATACTTTATGATCTCTGACAAACACCACAAATGATGGAAGTGGCCCATGAGGATATAAACCAAGTGAATTTTTGATAGGGTATTGAATACCATAACATCCCAAAAACATGTTGATCTATTACTCAAATCACTCTTATCAAGGGTCATAACATCAAGTAGGGAAAAAACATCAAGGGTTTCAAAACCCCCATCAAGGAATATGTTCAAAACATCAAATTGCCCTAAATAAAGTTGAAAGAGATCTTGAGGAAATTAAAAAAAATAAAATTTGACATATCACCAATGCCATTTGCAAAGTCAGAATATTACATATCAACATCTTGACAATCCTCAAACACCTCAATATCCACATCAACAACACTTCCAATATCCATAGTATCTAGAAGTTTCACAACACCAAGGTGTACCTCAAGTGCAATATCAAAATGTACCTCAATCATAGTATCAAGAAGTTTTGCAACACCAAGGTGTACCTCAAGTGCAATATCAAAATATACCTCAAATAAAGAATCAAGGAGCTCCACAAAATCGAGAGAAAAACAATAAAGGAAAGCCACAAAGGAAAGATTACCAATTGAGAAGGAAATCACCCCTTTGGGAGAGAATTTAGAGGTAATCATGCACAAATTAGTACAACAAGGACTTATCAAAATTAGTGGTGGTATAACTTATGATGAACCAAGCTTTAAAATCCCTTGGTATAACTAGTACAAACTATGTAAGTTTCATAAAATCAAGGGTCACCCAACAAACAAATGTGCTACACTCAAAAATATCATCCAAGACCTTATTGATCAAGGAGAAATAGCTATTGAAGACAACATTCAAGGTTCATATACTAATGACAACATGGACAATGTCCCAAATTCAAAGTTTGAAAACAACGATCAAGAGCTATCTATCACTGATCAAATTGCTAATGTATCTACATCATCTAGTGAGCAAGAGGACATACATCAAGAATTTAATCCCAAGCATGATAAAAATCAATCACCCAAGTCTAGCAATGATTCAGTCCAAGATATATTGACATCATCCAACCTCATGGCATTACATATTGATGACCAAGAGACTCTTGATCCAATACTTATACCCAATGCAGAAGATCTAAGCCAAGAGTCATTACCCATTGTCCACATTTTGAGGAAAGCAAAGGATCCTTTACAGGAAATACCTTCTTTGAAATTGATCCATGTCAAGAATGTGATCTAAAGCATGTCAAAGATAATACCATAAAAATCAAGATAAAGAAACCTTACCATCAAAATACTCCAATGACCTAGTAGATATCTTCCAAGACATCTAAGGTTTTCCAAAAGAAGAAAAAATCCATATACCGAGCACACATACATCTACCCATGAGATTCTTAATCCTAATGGACATGTAGATGATCTTCATCTAAGACAAGAGTCCCATACTCTTGATATCATTACCAAAGAACAAGAGTCTCCTACTCTTAACATCTATACACAAGATCAAGACATAGGAGAAGCTAGAGACATATCAAAAAGGGATCATGAAGAAGACTTATACATAAGTTGTGAATTAGAAACATCCTGTGGAGACATATAAAAAATGGACCAAAAATAAAACTTATATATAAGTTGTGAATCAAAAAAATCCTATGAAGACATATAAAAAATAAATCATGAGGAAGAATTTTGCATGGATACTAAATTAGAAAAACCTCTTGAAGAAGCATTAAAATCTGACATTTTACAAGATCAGGCCAAATATACCAATCAAGAAAGTATCCCACATCTAAAGGAGCCTATCAGTGAGGAAGCTACAACATTTAAAGATCCACAACAGAGAAAATAAATATTAGCACCTTGTTTCCAAGGTGAGACACATCCCATTGCAAATAAACTCTCTTAATAGATTTAGTATCAAGACAAAGGATTAAGCTTACATGAACAAGGTATCCTAGAATTAGTGTAGATTATTGGCAATCCTCAGCATCAAGGTCTTGGTTATTCAAAGGAATCTAAACATATCAGTGATACCTCCATAATACCGGGGGAAAATTTATCTAATGCAAGCATCAACATAGAGAGCATGAAGAGGCCTTATGCTGAAATTGATACCAATGCTATAACTAGACATGTAATGAATCACGATTCACATATATTCCCATCCTTTGATTGGGACCAACAACAAAAGAAAAAGATATTTCAAAGAAAGGAACAAGTCATTGAAGTAAAAGAATTAGCAAAGAAAAATGGAATAGAAAAATTAAAATGGATACAAAAGAAAAAGAAAGAAAATCATCCCTATCAAACTTCATTAGTCAAAGAAATTATGGGGAATAATAAAAAAGGGAAGTTCATCCATAAAAAAGTCCAGCAATGCAAAAGAAAGCTTCAAGAGTGACTTACAAGGTATATCAAAATGTTGGTCCTAATTGAATCTCCATATCCACCTATCATTGCTCATCATCCCAAGTTTGGAGAGTCAAAGGTTCCAAACTATCAACCAATCCATCTAAATATCATATCCCTCAACACATTTTTCCATCCATGATATCCAAATCTCACATTGACCATGTGTTGGAAAAAACTCTTTATCATAAGGACTCTAAGGGCACTCTATCACAATGTGCGTATCAAGGTAAGGTTAACTCCAGTATCATCAAGGAAGATAAGGATCATCAGGGGTTACATTCAAGCGTTCGTATCCTAGCAAAAAAACTCCAAGTAGGATATCATTGGAATGCAATGACAACAAAAACAACCATATCAACACTAGCAATGTCTACATCAGCACCACTAGGTGGTTCAACATGAGCAAAAAATGGTCACCATGATGAAAACCTAGTAAAAAGGCATGTTGCGCGACATAAAAAATCAAGAAAAACAATCAAGAAAAAAATCATCCTCTAGTGAAAACCACTATGGTGGCGCTTTGGACAAGTACCATGATGAAAACCTAGAAAATAGGAATCATGTGTAGAATCAAGCATCTAAATGCACCATTTCAGGTAGAAGCATCTCAACTTATCCATAACGAACCCAAGCCATTGTTTCCAAAATCCAACTTATCTTGATCTTGACAAATGTTTGATATACATTTTACACTTGCTTATGGAAAACATCTTGACATGGTTCATTCTCATTGATCCTATCCTATCCAACATTATCCAATAAATAAATGAATTTTCCAAAGGAAATACTCTATCCAAACATGTTATCCTATCACAAGATAATCCATCATCTACATTGCTAGACATCGGGGGAAAATGCTTGCATCTTGCTTCAGAATAAATCTTGATCTATGTCTTCTAGCTCATGTTGTGATCTAGGAATTTATCTTAAAGTTAAGGTAAACCACCAATGCACTATCAGAGTAACCTTAGAAATAGTTCATCCCAACAACAAGGTGTACCACCAACACACTACCAAGATAACCTTTGAAATAATTTGTCCCAAAAATAAGGTGTACCACCATGCACTATTAAGGTAGCCTTCAAAATAATTTGTTCCATCAACAAGGTATACCACTAATGCACTACCAAGGTAGCCTTCAAAGATGACAACAACATGGATTATTCCTTCGCTCAAAAATTCTAAGATGTCAATAGTTGCTTGAAGCCCAAAACTAGTTCAAGTAAGCTTTTCCATAATATATCCTCTAGAAAAAACAAGGTAAGTATCAAAATAGGTTTTCAACATCTTATACCCCAGGAAAGAGGGTAAAAATCCAACAACAATGTGTACCACCAATGCACTATCAGGGTAACCTTTGAAACAACTTGTTCCAAAAATAAGGTATACCACCAACACACTATTAGGGTAGCCTTCAAAATAATTCGTTCCATCAACAAGGTATACCACCAACACACTATCATGATAAAATTTGATATAGTTCATCCCAACAACAAGGTATACCACCAATGCACTACCAAGTTAAACTTCAAAGATGACGACAACATGGATTAATCCTTCACTCAAAAATTCTAGGATATCAATAGTTGCTTGAAGCCCACAACTAGTTCAAGTAATATTTTCCACAACATATCCTCTAGAAAAACAAGGTGAAGTATCAATCTAAGTTTTCAACATCTTATACCCCAGGCAAAAGGGTAAAAATCCAAAAAAAAAAGAGATAAAAAATACAAAAAAATCAAAAATCAAGAAAAAAATAGTAAAGAGAAATAAAATATTCTTTGAGTGAAAACAACTTGTGGCACTCCTATAATAGGTACCATAGTGAAAACCTGGAAAACATGCGCTATGTGAATCAAAATATCATCATTATCTATTAGTACTTTTTCATAGCATCCACCCATACATTTCATAAATCATGTATCCAACCATGGATTGTCACTGACTAAGGTAAGTCATTTTAATTGGGGAAACTTCCTCAAGTTGTTCATGGATTAGATCTTGTAGTAGTTGATCATGGTCATAAAACAACAAAAGTGAAAAACACTAGAAAACAACAAAATTCAAAAACATGCAAAAAATATCAAAAACAAAACATCATTGTTGGGTTAATCCTTCACTCAAATAGTCTAAGATATCAACATTTTCTTGAACCTCACAACTAGTTCAAGTGAATTTCCCACAACATATCCTCTAGACACAAAAATGGAATATCGATCCAAATTATCGATGTTGTTTAGCCAAAAACAATTCATGCTTTGAGTCAAAGGATTGAACTACATGGT
Organism: Sequoiadendron giganteum; assembly: GCA_007115665.2. Classification (NCBI taxonomy): domain Eukaryota; kingdom Viridiplantae; phylum Streptophyta; class Pinopsida; order Cupressales; family Cupressaceae; genus Sequoiadendron; species Sequoiadendron giganteum. The sequence continues at coordinate 426,252,316 of CM021106.1, forward strand.
CTATGCATGTACAATGTAGGAAAGTATTTTTAGCCCTTGAGACTCTAGGTCAGTCCCCTTAAGTTTCCAACATGATTTTTTTTCAATTTAGTCAAAAAATACCAAAAATCCCATAAAACATATACAATATACAAAATCCAAAAATATTCACAAAACAAAAAAGGTCAAACCAAGGGAACTACGAGCCTCTACGTGTACAACATAGGCAAGGCTTATCTTTGATGAGTCCCTAAGGCCTTAGGTTAGTCCCCTGAAAACAACAAAAAAAATATCATAAAAAGTTAGAAAATAAAAAAAACCCATCCCGTTATCAAAATCTGCAATAAAAATTTCATCCATAATAAATAAATCATCACAATCATCCTTTGACAAAAGAAACAAACGAACAAAGAAAACATCAAAAGCTATAAATTTCAAGCAAAAAAATCACATAAGAGCTAACTATAAATATATGGAAACAATGCCAAAGTATCAACTATCTATCTTTTTGAAAAGTCCCAACAACATCTTGAGATACGCCTTAATGGATTCGTTCCTACAATAGACATGATCAACAACAAATAATAGCCCCACCCCAAATAGATATGACAATTGATATTGTAACTTTGTTTTTATCTGTTTGAGTTCTTACTTTTTGTGATTTATTTTATTGAATCATTCCCATGATCTCTTGAGGATGTCCATAAGGATTTAGAGAAGAAGGAATGGGGGAAATTGAGTGTCATTTCGATTTGCTGTTTGTAATATATTTTTGTAATACTACCATGGCAAATACTTGCTTTATTCAGTGTATGGAAGTTGTATTAAAATAGTTCATGAAGTAGTTACATGTTAGGTTTTCTATACCTCTCTATGTGACTAGTCTAAAACATTTTTCATGCAACCCCACCCTATACTTTAAATAAAGTTTCTGTATGTCAGGTATGAGCAGTGATACTCTTTGTTTGTAGAGTCAAATTCCATGTAATAGATACAAAGTCACCATGGTAATTCATACCCTGGTGCATCGTATCTATTTTCTACATCAAACAAGATTTTTCTAACTACGAAGTCTCTAAAGCAAAGAAAAAGCAACTCATCAACTACTAACACCATCACAATTCTATCATATCTCTTCTAATTAACATCATAAATCTATCAATCATCAAATTTATTCTAATTAACATCATATATCTATCTATCATCAAAATTTCTTCTGATTAACATTCATCCTACATAAAAAATCATTAGTACCATATCCATACTGCATCCACAAATGTCGTCAATACATATCATGATGATCATAAACCAACAAAAAAATCATGTATGGGGTATTCATTTATCAACATAAACCACATCATAAATGAGACGAAGTATGATTCATCCATCCACATTAAATTCATACATTAGAAAAGCACAAAAATACATATAAACATACATCATCATAGATCACCATCACATAAACATAAAATGAGGCTGAATCGAAGAAGGTATATCTCAATATATATCATCGCCAAAAAGGGAACATGTCATAAGTACATCATCCACAATGACACAAGTGTGATAGGATAAAAAAAAATCACAACATATATACGAGGTCCCAACTAGGCCAATGGATATGTATATATAACACATGTCTAAAAAATGCCTCTATGCCATGAAACAACATGAAGATCAATTACCAAAAAAGTAAGACCCTGCTAGGAAGGACATGATACTATAGACCACCCAAACAATCTAGCTGTCTCACAGACTGATCACCTACACCTGCACCAGCACCGCCATTGCTCGCAACACTCAACTCCCTGAACCGTGGGTGTCGAGCCCTAAGAACAATGGCATCATATAAGGTCTGATAATAGGTGGACATCCATAGAAACTGATCTCGCTCGGCTCACATACTATCACGCTCTTTCTGGAGAGTATCTCTCTGCCATCAGTAACATTACTTGAGCCTCTGTAGCATGCCGTCGACCAATATCGGTCTCTCGCTCAGCCCTCAAAGTGTCTACCAAAGCCTCCACAACTTGTTTCCACACTATCTCTGCATCTCTGGCAGAAGTCGTTCAAGCTAGCAGTATATCAACATCCCTAGCTAGTGGAGGAGGACCCAAAACCTATCCCTGACCCTGCATAAGAGGCATATACTCATGCTTAATACCATGTTCCTCATCACATTGAGCTCAATCCAACTACTCTACGAGAAACTCAACACACTGTTGATCCCTGTGATGACCTATAATACCTGCTCTACCCACAATGGGTTCAACCCCAGGATCAGTAAACCTCAAAGGCTTGCACCATGCCCACCACTCATCATAATCATGAGTAGCCTGGATCTACCACACCAACCAACTAACCCCAACCAACTAGGGAAAGTGCTATGAACTTGGCAACAATAGTATCTATATTAGTCTGGAGACCCCATACACAAACCTCTCGAGTAGTCTAACCAAATCGAGCCTCATATGCATCAGGAACCCACCTTTATCTCTTTCTGAACTGGTGACAAACTTAGTGTGGTAGATAACACTCTATCATACAAGGAAAATGACCAATCAACCAATGGGTCTGTCAGGAGTAAACAAGATGATCAACATCCTCTGGAAAAACCTCGTAGCTCATATAAGGTCTCCACATGAAACTGGGCATCTCATCAAACACATGACACCAATAAGGAAGGTCCCTAGGCAAGGTGTAATGCATAAAGTCCCCATAAAGATAAGAGTATGGATCATTCAAAGAACGATCCTATATCCCATCTGGATGAGTCACTGCAATATGCTCCCATGCCCAAACATGAAAAAAGTGAAACACTTGTAGACATAGACTTCCCACCTCGATACACCACCTCGTGCATATCTCGGTAAAGATGGGCAAAGAAATAAGCACCCTAGACATATATCATCCCATTCTCTAGTATACTCTCGATACATGTACCCCAACCCATAGAAAATTGTTGACCTTTCCTATTAGGAACAACTAATCCTGATATCAAACCATAGAGGACAAGAACAATAGGATCTGCATTGTTAGAAAACCCAAATAGATCAACCTTTGAGTTGTGTACATCCAAGTGTGCAACACCTAATAAATGTTGCATAGTGCGGGAACCTCATCAAACATGATACGTAACGAGCTCACCATGAATGGGAAGAAGAAGTATCCTCTAAACATCCTCAAGAGTAATGGTAGCCTCCCTTGTAGGCAAATGAAAGGAGGACATCTCAGAGTGCCACCTCTCCACAAGTGCAGTCATCATCGCCATATGAGTCCTAATCAAAGGCATGAAACAAATATAACATAATCCCATGGCATCAAAGAAGTCCCGCTCCAACACACTAAAATGGGCAATTAGATAAAAAAAGTGGTGAGGATGTCTCTCTCTCATCATAATTTATTTGAGACTCACCTGCAATCATTATAAACTAGGATGTTAGTTTTTCACTCTAAAAATGTAAAGCAACACAAAAAATCATGAGCATGATGACAAATGACATTTAGGATGAAAAATAGACACATGCTAGGGTTTAGAACAAATTCTAAAAGAAAAAATAGTAGGAGAAGTCAAAAGCTAGGTTCTTGAGCAAATGCTTAGCAAATATTAGGCAAGGGCATTGTTTTTAGGCAACCGGGCAAGTTTAGGTCAAGGGCGAGCAAACAAGGGCACAATTTTAAGTCAACTACGTAGTTTTAGGTCAAGGGTGCAAACAAAGGGGCACAGTTTTAGGTCAAGTGCACAATTATTGATCAAGGGCATAGTTTTCAGTCAGCTACATAGTTTTTAATCAAGTGCATGAAATAGGGGCACAATTTTTAGTCAACTATGTAGTTTTCAGACAAGTGAAGTTTTGAGAAGGAATCACAAAAAATGTGCTATTGACTGTAAGAACTTCATACATGCATAGCGAGAACAAAACATGACAAAAGTGAAAAGTGAGAAGGTACATACCAAACCACCAATTCCTGAAGGATGTCCAAACTCTTGAACAAGCTTAGAATGATGTGGGGCAACCTCAAATCTTGACATTATTCCTCAACAACTAACATAATGTGAAATCCAAAGACAAGAATTAGCAAAAGGATCAAAGCACAAATGAGCCAATTTGAAGACTAATTACCCATATAACACCTCAATAATACCCTAATTTCATCTAGGAAACCCTAATTTCACTTAGAGAACATTCCTACTTTCAAATTAGAAGCTCTTGGAAGCATTAGAACAAGAAACGAAGCACCTATTGATATAATATTTCATCTGAAAACATCAAAACTGAAATACAATAGTGTCAAGAGCCTGAACTCAAAGCTTAAAATTTTTGGTCAACCTCTCAAGGGGGAAACACAGAGTCCTACCATCATTCCAATGAACACCGAGGCACAGTGGGGCATAATTTTTTTTCAAAAACTTGATCTTAAGAACAAAATCTTTGAAACAAAGAAACCAATAATTTGTATCAAAGAGGGGCAAAATGTAAACATGTAAAATCGACTTAATACCTATCACACACCCTGAACAACATTGAACAACATCAAAAAATATTGAACAACATCAAACAACATTAAGCATCATCCTAGAACATCCTGTATCATCTCAAAATGACTCAGAATCATCTTGAAATATCCCATATCATCTCAAAATGACTCAGAATAATCTTGGAACATTCCGTAACATCTTGAAATGACTTGGAATCATCTTGGAACATCTTGTATCATCTTGGAACATCCCATAACATCTCAGAATGACTCAAAATTGTCTCGAAACATCTTGTAACATCTCAGAATGACTCAAATTGTCTCAGAACATCCCGTAAAATCTTGAAATGACTCAGAATTGTCTTGAAACATCCCGTAACATGTTGGGATGAATCAAAATCATCACAAAACATCTCATAACATTTTAGAATGACTCAGAATCATCTTGGAACATCCCATAACATCTCAGAATGACCCAAAATTATCTTGAAACATCTTGTAACATCTTGAAACCATCCTGGAATGACTCGAAACATCTCAGAATCATCCCACAACATCCCACATCATACCACATCAAAATGAAATTAAAAACCTTAATTTATCTATTAATTGAATAATACAACATTATTTAATTAATTCACTTTTTCATCATTTCAGACAAATTAAATAAATTTAATTTATTTAATAAAGTCCTAAAAACCCTAATTCTGCTATTAATCAAATAAAACAAAATTATTTGATTAATTCACGTTCCATCATTTCAACCAATTAAATAAATCATATTTATTTAGTGAAGTCCGAATCTCACTTTATTTTCATTTTGATTGATTAAATAACACCAAATATATATTTTTGATACGTAAGAGTTTTATATATATTAATTTGTGAAAGAAAAGCTTACAACTTTTTGCTAAGCAGGAGAAACCATCGCTTCAATGTCACCCTTAGACAACCAAAATCCATACTACCTTCACTGATACTTCAAACATACTAATTAAATGTTCAAAATTTACAATTCCATTGTCAAAACAAGAAAAACCCAACTCAAATCCCTTTCATACTTATCAACTACTATAAATTTCAAAAACCCAAAAAAATTAACAAATTATAGGAACCCATTAAGCTTTGTGAAGGACTCAAATTCTCAAATCTAATCAAAGACACCGACCACCATTAAACCAATCATTTTATTCAGGTACTCCACTACAACAACAACAATCATTTGATGGCGCATGAGATCCATCCCGCTTAGGTCCAAGAGAAATGGATAAAACTTCATTGCCTCGTCGGTCTCCTACAAGAGCTTCAAATCATCTAGATGTGGGATCCTAGTGCCTAAAATTTCTGACTTCAGAACCTCCTCCACACCACCTACCAAACCCTTCCTGAACAACCTCACCAACAATTCGTTTGGATTTGGATTTGGGACACGACTATCATGTAGAGAGGCCAGAAACCTCGATGAAATATGTGCATTGTCCCTCCCATACTCCTTGTGCTCAAGATGACCAGTGCCCAAAATCATTTTAATCGCTGCAACTATGAGGGGGTCATTGTTGAGTACAATCCGCTTCAACCTTTGGTCCTTAATCTCTTGAAATGTTGCTTGCCTCAGATTTTCCTTCAGGGATATTGGAGTGTCTACTCGAAACCAAACCACACCACACCTTCCACCGAGACTGTAATAATAAACTTCAAGTGCACAACCATTTTTACCATAGACAACCCCAGAATCCAAGTTGAGGCCAACAACCCACCCACCACCGTTAACATATTGGCAATCACCAAGAATGTGTTATTGCTTTGTAAAAACCATAGCCACCATGTATTAATAAAGCCCACACTCGCTTGGAAATGCTTGCATCACACGAGCAAGGAATCATTACCAAGTAAAATCCATCCTACAAATCCTTCATCATGAATGAAGCCTTCATTAAAGAACGTGCTTGAACTAACATCCTTCAAGAAATGTACGTGGCTTAAGTGTCCTCTCCACTCTAACTCTCTTCTAGGTCTCTAATGTACACCTCAACTTAAAAAACCCTACATGGATGCTACTTATCCCGACCTATTAGAAGCCCTTCGCTAGCTTGGAGGGCTGCCCTCCCAAACACCCACTAAATTTACACGATATAATTTCCAATCACTTTTCTATTAGGGCCAACCGTACCCACATTATATAGGATATCAACATCATCATTCCCTTCTTTTAGTATGTGATTGAACATAACTTGATCAAGGCCTTCCACCAACCCTAGAGCCACCTCTAGTTTCTCTCCCAGATTCCAATTCAAAATTTGTTTTGTCCTTAAGGTGTTGATTACTAAAGAGAAGTCACCCTCAATTACCACCTTACTCACTTTCAATTCTCTACATAAATTTAGTCCAAGAATTAAAGCTTGAAATTCGACTGCATTGTTTGTCTCCTTAGGAAGAGCAACTGCTAATGATCCTAGAATGGTCCCATTATTGTCCCTCACTATGCACCTCGCATCGAAAGGACCAGGATTTCCCTTAGAAGCTCCATCAAAGTTCAGTTTCACCCAACCTGGATCCGAAGGGAACCAGGCCACCTTACTGCGCTCTTTTACTATCACCATGCCCCCAGACCCTGCAAACGTAGGATCCTTAATAATGCACCAATTCTTCTGCATCAACGAGTCCCAAACCAAGAAGTTATGCCCTTTAGAATTCATCTCTTCCAACCTTGCATTAAAACATTCCACTATACAAGCCTCTATTTTACTTTGCAATCTAGGAATTGACATTTCTTTATCCTATAAAATCCTCCCGTTCCTCTCCTTCCACACTTCCCATAAGATGATCGAAGGACTCATCAGCCAAAGATCTCCTCATAAAAAGTGCTTTAGAGGGGATGGCCAAGAATTTAGCAATGCTAACAACTTGTTGGGGAATTTTGTTTTCCACTACAATTTTGAGCACAACCACTCCCAAATAACTTGCAAAAAATCATAATTTAAAAATAAATGATCCACCATTTCCTTTGCACTTTTAGATAAAGGGCACCTAGATGGTCCATGGAAACCTAACTTTCCAAAACTATCCCCAATCAACACCCTACCCTGAGCCACTTCCTAGGTGAAAATACTAGCCTTGGGAAGGCAAGCCTTATTCCAACACAATTAATTCAGTAAAATTGGCTCTAAATCACCTGAAGAAGCAAGAATAGCATAGCCTAATTTTGTAGAATATTCCCCTTTTGCCGAAGCATTCCATAGAATTATATCCCTACCCTGTCTCCCCAACACACATCTCTCCTTCAAGACCTTTTCAAAGGCTTCGATATCTTTCTCAAATGTAATGTAGATTTTCTGGAGAATTTTCTGCACAGATAAAGATGATCAAATCTAACAAATAATTTAAAAATAAACAACAAAGAATGAGTAAATGAACATAAAACAATAAAACAGATAACTGAAAAGATCTCACCGAATATGCGTCCACTTCTTCGAATTATCTCGATTGTCCTTCTCCATTTTGCTGTAACAGTATTCTTGCCCTCAAATTTTCAGTATTGATGCAAGCATAACCTTGTTGAATGTCCAAGAAAAATATCGAAGATTAAGTTTCTTCTCAAAAGTATTGATTTCGGGAGGAGGAATAATGATAATGACAGGTCGTTTTATAGATTTTGGGTTTTCGAACGATCAGCTCAGATTCAAAAGAGAGATCGACGAACAAGATTGATGAATGTCATGCAATGTGAGTTATGTGTCAATCAGTACACGAGTTAGAAAAAGTCTGCAGGATAAAGATTAAATTAGAATGATAACTTAATCCTGTTTCAAGATTGTTCGAAAATAGAAAGAACACGAGTTCCAGATTAAATAAACAATTTAATCTCCAGTTAAGAGTCTTCGAAAATATAAGAAATAGACTTTGAATGACAAAGACAAAGTTAGAACTTGAAGAACAAAGAGTTCAAATGCACACATGAATTAATTAATTAAATAAAGATATTTAATTAATAAACACATTCATGCATATGAGTTATAACTAGTTAACTAATTGGTTGTGACAGAGAGTCCTCTCGCAGAGACGATCAGATATCGAATCCAGAGATAAGTGGTGGATTTGAAATAGATATGGAGTTAGAAGGTGAGTGAATGATTAGATAACTAAATGACAGAAGAATGTGACATAAATAATTAATAATGAATTAAATGTTAATTTAATTCAACATTTGAAAATTGAAAGATTAATTAAATAAATAATGGAATTTATTTAATTGACTGTTGAAAAGGATTGATTGAATAATTAAATAATAAATATTTAATTATAGTTGAAATGTGATAAAGGGGTAATTAAATAATAAATTATTTAATTTAGAAAGAAGAATTAATTCGTTAGCAACATAATTAAATAAATATGATTTATTTAATTAATCAAGTTGAATAAAGGTCATTATGAATTAATGAATTAATTAAAAAGGGGTATTTAATTAATAGAGGAAAGATGTGTTAGAAAGGTAATTAAATAATAAACATTATTTAATCATGACCATGGATAATAGAAAATTATGTTGAAATTGGTACTCGCAGGCCTAGACCAATTTTCGGTGTCTACAGTGCATGAATGTGTTTATTAATTCATATGTGCATTCGAACTCTTTGTTCTTCGAGTTCTAACTTTGTCTTTGTCATTCAAAGTCTATTTCTTCTATTTTCGAAGACTCTTAATTGGAGATTAAATTGTTTATTTAATTTGGAACTCTTGTTCTTTCTATTTTCCAATAGTCTTAACACAATATTAAGTTATCGTTCTAATTTAATCTTTATCCTGCAGACTTTTTCTAACTCACATTCTGACTGACACATAACTCACATTGCATGACATTCATCAATCTATTATGTCGATCTCTCTTAAGAATTTGAGCCGATCGTTCGAAAACCCAAAATCTATAAAATGGTCTGTCTTTATCATTATTCCTCCTCCTGAAATCAATACTTTTGAGAAGAAACTTAATCTTCAATATTTTGCTTAGACATTCAACAAGGATATTCTTGCATCAATACAGAAAATCTAACGGCAAGACTATTGATACAAAAAAATGAAGCAACCATCCTTAAGACAAGAGGGATCTTTGAAGAAATCCCTTACCCTATCACCCCACACCTGCTTAGTTTTTTCCCTAACCCAGGCGAGAGAAGGATCCTCTACTAGGATGGGAAATCCTTCCCAAGAATCCTCCTAGAAAAGTGCTTCCCTGCCATATTTCACCTCCCAAGTTAAGTGATCCAGAATGAGTTTTGTAGAACTTTTAGTGAAATTCCAAATGTGAGAACCATTAGGAAGAGATCTAGCCTTCAAGAAAAAATTATCTTCATTATCTAGATATTTGGCCCTCACAATTTTAACCCACTTTAACTTCAGATGAAATGAATAGACCAAGCCAATTTTGCCCCAAGGGCCTTATTTTGTAAAAGTAGTTTTTTCAACCTCGCACCATCTTCTTCCATCGTTTCACACACTTTCTACCACTTAATTAATGGAAACTTCTTCTGCTCCACACTACCTTTCCAAAATAAATTCTTCATTGATCTATTTAGGGATTTTATTGCACCCATCGACATTGGAAACCATGAAATCATGTATATGGGAGGAGCGATAATGATCGATTTTAGCATTGTCAGTCTACTAGCCCAAGACAACCAATGACTCTTCCATGAAGAATGTTTTTCTTTTACCTTTTCAGACAAAGGATTCCAAGTACCTCCATGTTGGATTCCTTTAGCTAATGGGAGTCCCAAATATTTACATGGCATTTGCCCCTTTCTAAAACCAAGACATCTCAAAATATGAACTTCCAGAGTGCTTCTCGTGTTGAAGAAGAAAGCTTCTAACTTAACCAGATTAAGCTCCTGACCTGAAGCCAAAGTATACTTGTGAAAAATTCCCTTTATCCTTTAGGCTTCTCTAAGTGAGGCAACCCCAAATAACATAGTTTTGTCTACAAATTGTTGATGTGTGATAGAAGGAAGACAACTTGTGACCTAGAGGCCATCCACCCAACCATTACATCTTGCCTTATCTAATGAGCAACCCAAAGCTTCTGCCATGATTATGAACAATAAGGGAGAAAGTAGATCTCCCTATCATAGACCCCTCGATGTAGTGAAAAAAAATTCAGGAGAACCATTCACTAAGTTCAAGAACTATGGACTAGCCACCCAGCCAAAAAGCCATTCTTTTTGAAACCCAAAAGCCTCTAAAACGTTGAACAAAAAATACCAGTCCACCTTATCATAAATTTTTTATATATCTAATTTTAACAAAATTGCTGGTTTCTTTGTCTTTTGTATTGAATGGATTACTTCTTGAGCTATAATTACCCCATCTAGGATCGACCTCCCAGGCACAAACCTTGTTTTCTCTTCAGAGATGATAGATAGCAAAATTTTCTTGAGGCAATTAGCTATAGCCTTAGCAAGAATCTTGTATAATGTGTTACACAAAGATATAGGGAAAAATTCATCCCAGGATTCTGACTTCTCTTTCTTTGGACTGAGCGCAATGAAAGAGTTATTTACCTCCTTAAGAATTTTCCCTGAGTATCTTGAATCCTCTATTGCCTCAGTTATTTCTGAACCCACAAAATCCCAACACTTTTGAAGAAAAACCATTGGGAAACCATTTGGCTCGAGCACCTTCTCAAGATGTAAACCAAAATCTTTCTTTAGCTTCTTCTTCTGAGAATTTGGCATTCAAAGCCTGCATTTGTGGACTAGACACCAGAGCAAGAATGTTGGCTAAAATGTCATGCTGTGCCCCTAGATTGGAGCCTTCCCAGTCATTAAAAAGATTTATAAAATACTCAGCTACTGAATCTTTAATCTCAATAGGATCCTCCACCAAATGACCATCAACTTCTTTAATACTTGCAATCCTATTGCTTTCTCGACGAACCTTTGTTGAATTGTGAAAAAACTTAGTGTTCCTATCTCCTGCCTTGAGCCAAATCTCCCTCGATTTTTGTCTCTAATATAGTTCCTCCTTAGCCAAAAGATCATTCAATTTCATAGTCAAAACCTTCTCTTGCTCAAACTTATCATTGTCCATCCCTTGGCTAAAGCTTCCAGCTCCCCCTAAATCTTGTTCCTCTCCTCAAAAATATTTTTAAAACTATCCTTGTTCTATTGTTTTTTTTGCTGCTTGATGTGTTTCATTCTTGAAACTAAATTGAACATATTAGTACCACCTAGATTACATTCTAACCGCCATTTAATCAAACCCAAAATATTTTGGTCTTTAAACCACATCATTTCAAACTTGAACGAACAACGAACAAGTCCCTTTTCAACTTCTATTTGCAGTTGAACTGGAAAATGATCAGAACCTACCCCCGCATTGATTTTGCTATCCAAACTAAGAGGGAAATTTCCCAAATTCCCCTTAAAAAAGAATGTACCAAGCTTTTCTACACTGCTATAAAATCCTTTCCTTCAGTTTGTCGATGTATAGCTGCCATTCCTAGTTTGCAACTCCACCAATGAATTTCTCTCCACAAAGTGTTGAAAATATATTTGGGATTGAAGGATTCTACCCACCCCTCCCCTTTTATCTGCAAGCCTTAGTATAGAATTGAAATTTCCCCCTAGGAGATATAAATCCAATCCTGGGCGGTTGAGAACTTGATCTAACTCTTGCCACACTTTCCTTTTTTGCATACATGAAGATGGAACATAAACACTGATAAGCAAGAAATGAAGCTTTGAGATTAAACTCCTTACCTTATATACCAGCCAATTCTGATTAGAGTTAGTTTCTTCCACTAATACCATTTAAGGATTCTAAATAGTGACCAAACCACTGGATGCACCTTCGGCTCCAACTCTTAGCCATTTCCAATACTTCAACTTTTTGCTGAATTTGATCAATTCTTGATCCCCAAGTTTTGTTTCTTGAAGCAGATCTATTTCCACTTGACAAGCATCAATGTGGTGCCCGATTAGGCTCCATTTGTTAGGGGCGTTGAGGCCCCTAACATTCCAAGTAAGAAGCCTCATTACTGTTTAGGAAGAGTCTCACTCTTCCCTACTTTCATCATGGAGTCAATTTTCTTTTGACCATTTTCTTCACCATCCAATTTGAGCTTCTCTTGATTTGATATTCTGTCATGCTTCTTATTCACACTGCAATTCGGGATTGTCTTAAACAAATCCTTCTCACAAATACCCAGCTTGAACCGTGCTGACTCAAGACCAAGGATTGATTTCCTTTTCTTCCCTGATTGAGAATAATTACCTTATATGAAATCAACCACATCTTCCTGATCATGGTCATTGGGAGTGTCTTCCATCAGATCCCCATCTTCTAAATCCCTAGAAGTATTCTTAACCACTTCATCTAATTATACCAGCTCTTTTCCTACCTCAATAAAGAGTTAAACTCCACATTTTGGCAATCTTCCTCCAAAATTTCCAAAACCTCTGAAATATTTTCTTCCAAAGCCGTGTTCTGCTTGAAAACCTATTTTGTCACAACTTCTATCATTAGATCTATAGTAGGGAGAGTATTTTCCTGAACCTTAGGCTTTGAAAGGGGGTCTGACATCTCCCATCCATAACCATGTTTCGACAAGAGAGGGATTTTTATCACCACTGTCCCTACCCCTATAGCATCCTCTATTTATTTTGACTTGGACAAAGCTTGTTCTTCTAACTCCCTTTCATAGTGTGTCCCTGACGCCCCTTCCTCTCTAGCTTTATCAAATTTTTAAAGAGATGATCTACATCCCAAGGTGTTCACCAAGAAATTTCTAGTGATATAGTCTACCCTAAGCTTTTGAACCCATCTTCCATAATTAGATATTAGTTCAATTTGTCCTAAATATGCCACACCGGGATATTATCTACACATATCTTCACATAGGTAGAAGCCTCCTTTTCATGTTTTCACTCTTCAACACAAGTAAAGGTACCCAAACGGTTCGCAATCTCTTCCAGAATTCCTAGATCCCAATATTCTGAAGGAAGATTTGGGAGACTATACCAATCCTGCAATGTCTCCATTTCATGGTTTAAGGGATTAAAACCCACTACCCAATGATGAAGGTAGAAACAACATCCATCGAACACCCAAACACCTTCAACAATTTCATCCCTCAACACTCTGTATGGGCACACAACTAGAAAAAACCCATTTTGGAGGGTTTTAAATTGGAGGTCCAAACCCCAACACCCCTTCCACCATTTAACTAAATAATCCTAGTTAAGAGAGGTGCCCTACCATTTTGATACCAACCCTAAATTTTCCAATCGTAAAACATTTGCTTGAAGCTTGACTGAGTTGACCACCAAAGAAGCCTATCCACCCAAAATCGCTCTACCACCCATTAAGGCTGCTGTTTTTGTTTTCCCTAACTCAGACTCTTCCCTCACCTCCTCCCATTTTGATTGTGTCTACTTCCATTGCTAGATGAACTTGGTATGATTTGATCTTCAATTAGGGTTCTTACCCCAACCAACCTAGTCCTCTAGCCTTGCAAAACCACCATTGACTCTTTGACCTCTGTCTTGTTGTCTAGGCCTATGAAACTCTTCGTTTTTGTACACACCTCTTCCATTATGGCCCCTTGCTCTGAACACTCCCCTTTGCTTCCCATGAACACTAAAATCCCTTCCCTACTCACTAGGGAATTGACAATTATTAATGCACGACTTTTCCCATATGTCTGATTTCCAAATACCTGCAAGATTAGCCTATCAAGGCTCCTTGATTCCATCCTACCCATGCTCTATCTTGCACCCTACAACTGACGGTTGTGGACCTCCCCATGCACCATTTGAAACAAAATATATTTTGATTTTTTTCTCAATGAAATCCAAAATTATTTTTAAATAACACCAAATGTTTAATTACGTTGCTAAATCACCTTATTCCTCTAAGTGGATTAAATTATTAAATAATAATCTAATTATGAAACTTTCCCTCCAAAATTTGAATAATTAAATAAAACTATTCAAATAAATTATCAAAAATGAAATCAAACTAATGCAACTTTGTTTGCAAAAGTCAAACTTGATTTGTATGTTCAACTCCAAAAAGTAATTAATTAATTAAATCAATTAATTCATATTCCTCACCCACTTTTTGATTGAGCAAATTACGATTGCTGACTGAGCAATGTAATTTGTTAACTGATCAATCTAATTTTTCAACTGATCAATCTAAATATCTAACTGAGCAATCTAAGTTGTTAACTAATCAATCAAATTACTAACTAAACCATCAAATTCCTAACTAAGCCATTTAAACCTTGATCGATCAATCGAATTCCTGATTAGATAATCTATTTCTCAATCACTTAAATTAAGCAATCAACTTTGCACAATTTCCTCATGTCTAAATCCTCTCAAAACACCTCGACCGTTGATCTAGATATTCTTCAATATGATCCTGATCATTCATTTTAAATCTCAATTTCTATATAAAAAGTCCCTTTCCTCACAAATAAGGATCAGAGAATCAACACACCTTGTGCAACAAAGTGCTGTAAAGAATACCATTGATAGAGCTTCACCATTTCTTCGATCAACCAACCAAAACAGTCACTCATCAAGCTTTTTCACATGAAATTTGGAGGCTCCGTGGTGATACGAACAACCCAATATCAAGTGAATGAACTCCACTGCAGGATGGTAACACTATGTTATTTTGTAAATTCAATTATGTAATCGTAGATTAATTTATGTATGTTAAAATATCTTAGTTTCATTTCATATGTGTAGGATTAGATCTTAGATTAATATGTTTGATCTTAATTTAGATTCTTAGATTATCATGTTTGATCCCGCTTCTGATCTAACATTCTCCCCGTCACACAATTATCATCCTTGCATAATACCTTGCATCCTTATTATCCAAAAAATCCAAAAAATAGTTTAGCCTCATTTTCACCTTGCATTAACCTCTCAACTTGCAAGTCTCACATGGTTGAAACAAGGTCACAAACCAAAAGAAAGGACATCGATTTCTAAAGTGATCCCTTTCATGAAACCTCCCTTGGGACAAACTAAAATCACTCCACACCTCAAAGAGAGTCACCACAAAGATACCAAACCAACACATGGGAAGACCTAAGCCTAGAAGAATTCAACAAGAAATTGACCTCTCAAGAAATTGAAAGAGCTTACCAAGACCCAAGAGTTTTAAGCATGGTTGATCAACTCGTTGGTGCTGACCCTAATAGATTCTTCTATGCACTAGCTAAAAAGGGTGCCAAAATCCCTCAAGGATTTGATGTCAACCATACTACTTGGGACAACAACACACATGGAAACCACTACCACACATATCCCTAACATCTCTACATTTGGAAACAAAGTGACCCATACAACTACACAAGGAAAAAATTTCGCATTTGGAAGCTCATCAAATTTTAAGACCTTCACGAACCCTCTTTTTCAAAATACAAATCAAGGTCTTCAAAACAAAAATCAAGGTCCTATACCTACAATTCAAAACACAAATCAAAGTACTATACCTACACTTCAAAACACAAATTAAGGTCCTTCTTTCCAATTTCAAAGAACACCATCATCCAATCAAAACATACCAAATAAATCAAGGAAGGTTCACATTGTCCCACGAAGAATCCCAAATGAAAATACCAATCAAGGACCTACCACATCCTTTCAAAATTCTAATCAAGGACCTATACCATCCTTCCAAAATGCCAATCAAGGACCTACACCAACCTTCCAAAATTCCAATCAAGGACCTACACTGTCCTTGCAAATACCAATCAAGGACCTACCCCATCCTTTAAAAATTCCAATCAAGGACCTACACCATCCTTCCAAAATTCCATTCAAGGACCTACACCAACCTTCCAAAATGTAAAACAAGGACCAAAATTTCAAATTCAAGGAACAAATCAAGGACCTACGCCTAAATTCCAAAGCACCATACCAAACACAAAGATGAACTTTGGGATAAATCTTAATGCCAACTTCACTCCAAAACACACACACCAATATGGTAACCAAGGTCCTATACCTCAAAATATCAATTCCAACCCAAATTTGACATGTGACCCCAACACCAACACCATGACACCAAATCAAACCAATGAAACACCATCTCTCGTAGATACCTTGATGTAAAAAATACAGGTCCTTCGACAACAAATGACAAATATATAATTGGGGAACAACAAGAAGACCTATTCCATGGAGGAATTGTTCCCTTTTCCATTTAAAATAAATCTATACATTCTAGCCTTTCCCCCTTATTTCATGACATCACCTTTTCCTAAGTGTAAGGGGATAGGGGATTAAATAGAGAACATTCAAGAATTAAACACATCATGTATGGAAGTCTCATATGATCCTACCTATTTGATGAGACTCTTCCCAAAAAGCCTCACAGGGCTAGCTCTAGATTGCTTTGCACATCTTCCTCTAGGGATTAGAACATGGGGTGAAATGGCTGACAAATTCATTAATCACTTTCCCTTCAACATTAAAAAAGATGTCACACTTGCAACATTGAGCATAACCAAAAAATAATAAGGGGAATCACTTACCTTGTTTTACCGAGATGGTGAGGTTTGGTTAGAAAATTCCCTTGTCACATTCCTAAGAAATAATTGGTCACCATGTTTGTTAAAAACCTTGACAAAGAAATGACGAGTAGCCTACAAATCCAATGTTGCACAAATTTTGATGAAATCCTTGAGAAAGGTGTCCTTATTGAAAAAGGTCTTGTTGCAAAAGGACTAGTTAGAATAAACAAAGAAACTTCAAAGCCCAATAATGACAAAAGAAAATACTGGTCTTGAAACAAGAATGTCACAAATAATGGAGTTGTTGATGCAAAAATGATAACCAAAGGTCCAACCATTAATATTAAAGGTCCCTCCTCATCAAATACATGCAAAACATTAAACACACAAACATAATGTCAAAACCAAACATTGAATGTCGTCTAAAACAATGAACAATGCAGAGGTCCTCCCCACGCTAAGAGAACATACACCCTGTTGGGTGAACCTATTGAATAAATCCTTAAACAAATTTTGCAATATAATTTCATCACACTACTAGATATAAAAAATTATGAGCCATCATTAATCAAACCCAATTGGTGGAAAGAGGATGAATACCGTGAATATCAGCACAACAAAGGACACAAAATAGCTAGATGTTGGACACTCAAGAATATCATCTAAGACCTATTTTAAATGGAATTGTATTAGTAGGAGATTCACAAGGAAAAACCAATGCTAATCACACCATACTCAAAACTCCCTTGCAAGACCATGATAAAGGAAAAGCCTCCAGCTCAGGGAATGACAAAAAAACCAATTATGCAGTCGCCAAACATGATTATAACACTATTATTCTTAAAATTAGACCCTTTGGGACCCATACTTCATGAGGGTTTTCTTGTTTTAATCTTTGAGCATTTCAAAGCTATGTCAGCTCTGTTCCATTCGACCCCTTCTCCCCACTTTGTTTCTACTAAGGATGAATTGGGTACTAGTTACATGGATAAGGATGAATGGAAAACTGATTTGGAGGGTGAGGAAGGTTGTCCCTCAAAGGCAGTGGTGAAGGGTAGTAGCAAAGGAAAGTATAAGACTTGTGCCCTTCCTAAACCTAGCTCTATGACCTCTAAAGGTAGAGCTAAAGTTATTTTCTTGGGTTTTGAAGAGGCCAAATTGAAGGTGAAAGGAAAATCTAAAGTTTCCCCCTGGGAGAAGGGTAAGAGAAAGGTTTTGGAGGATCCCTCCTATGAAACTAATCAGGATGACCCTCAGTTGACCCCTTCGTCAGAGTATTCTAGCTACCTTGCTACTGACAAAGATGATAGGACTCGTTATCCCAATGATCTCAAGGCTGATGACCATTACTTCAAAGCCGAACATGAGTTTCCTGCTAATATCCTTGCTATTGCTCGTAATAGGTCGATGGATTTTTTAGGTTGATGAGATGGGTATTTTTTGAGATTGAAGAAATTAAGCTGAATCAGAGGGATATTAGAAGCAAGTTGGAAAGGCCTGATTTGACAGATAATACAATAAGAGATAGAGAAAAGGCCACTAATTTATGGACTGAGGAAGAAAAGAAATACATGGTGGACTACCTCAAGAAAACAGTTGAAGATCTACAATAATTTAAGAGTAACCATGATGGTAAGATTTTTGCTATGGAGGAAAAGCTTAAGAACATAAAAGAGTCTATCTAGATGGTGATGGAAATGAGCCACAAGATCTTAAAATCCATCACGAACATAATGAATATGATGGTTGAAAATCTAGAGAATGCTTATTAGGTAAGGACTATTATGGATCTAGATGCTGAGAAAGAAAAAATCTAGGTGGAGGGTTTTGGGCCGAGCAAAAGAACTAGAGTGAACTTGAAGAGGAAGGCTAACAAGATCCCTGTTAACATTCAGGAGATTAAGAAACCAATGTTAAATATGAACAATCTAGAGCAAGAGGCAAAAGAAATCTTGAGGAATCTGGCCTAGTGGCTGTACTTTTGCTAGTTTTTTGCCATGTTGCCTTTGGGATGGTTCTTTTTTATCTTCTTTGTAGGCAACTTTTTGTTCTTTGTTCTAAACTGTTTCTTGTGATATTTTTCACTTCTTTGCTGTTAAAGGGTTTTAGGACCCCTTCAAAACCTATTTTTTGCTAAATAAAAAACATTAGACCCTTTGATGATTGCATTTCTACCATTACCATAAACAAACTGAGTTCATAATGTGTTGTTCCCACTCATAGAACCAAGATAACTATTCCAATACCTCCTTCCAATCTGTAACCAAAAGGCCAATACAATCTCCTAGACATGCTGGGGAAAAATATCATGCAGATTTCCATTTTGGATCTCCTTCACATATCACAAAAACAAAGAGCTATCCTTGATAAAGAATTACAAGAAGCATCTGTACCTACAAACCTAGATGTCAATGAATTTCAGGCCATGGTTGGATACCTAGCTATGCCGCACCATGTCACTTTCTCTGAACAAGATTTCTTGCCTAAAAGTCTGACCATAATGATGCCCTACACCTTGAAGTATGCGTTAATAAACACAAGATTATATGAGTCCTAGTAGATGGTGGAGTAGGTCTAAAATTCTTCTCACTAAAACTGGTGAAAGCCTTCAGATACTCTGATAATTGTATAGACCAAACAAAGAAAATTACTATTAAAGCTTATGAAGATACTGAACACTCATCCAAAGGCATAATTTCACTTCCCATAAGAGTTGAACCAACAATACATAACACTATATTTCATGTCTTGGATCTATATTTTCACTACAACCTTCTCCTTGTCCACCCTTGGATTCATACTATGAGGGCCATCCCATCCACCTACCATCAATGCCTCAAATTCCCATATAATGGCACTGAAATCACCATTCCTGGCAACCTTGATCCTTTTCAATATTGCACAAACTTAAAAGGATCTATTGAATGTAAACTACCCATCAATCAAGAGGCCTCATCTTCCACCAACACTCCATATAACTACATTGATCCATCCACCCTTGTCAAATCATCCGCTCCATTCACCACACCTTCCATGCCCAAAATCCAGATTGAAGACA
The DNA here is from genome assembly GCA_007115665.2 of Sequoiadendron giganteum. Taxonomy (NCBI): domain Eukaryota; kingdom Viridiplantae; phylum Streptophyta; class Pinopsida; order Cupressales; family Cupressaceae; genus Sequoiadendron; species Sequoiadendron giganteum. The sequence goes on from CM021106.1 coordinate 426,272,358, forward strand.
AAGGAGCAGAGAATAAAACATGAAGAGTATCTTTTTCATTGGGAAGCTACCTAAATCACCAAAATATTATGGAAAACTGCATCCCATGTAGCCTAAATTCATGATTCATAATATCCCTACCACCTTCACTAAATTGGGGGAGCTAGGTAAAGATTATTTGAATGGAAACATTCTAACATGGTTGTACAAAGAAGATGAGGATATTGAGCCTAAGAAATTGCTAGTTGAACAATATCCAAAAGGGTTCCTAATAATGAAATGACAAGGATATGATGGACACAACAACCTTGGCCTAACCAAACAAGGAATTTTGGAACCCTTGCAACCTCCTAAACTATTAAGATACCAGGGGTTTGGGTTCATACCAGTAATAGTGACTATCTGAGGTATCAGGTTACCTTCGAATGAGGACGTTAATGCTTCAGTTGAGATCAATACATACGAGGAATCTTGGGACTTTGATGCCTATTCCAATGAATAGGAATAGGATTCCCTATCCTTCACTACTTTCATGGACCTTGATAAACTATTTGGAAAATTTGATGAGCCTTCCCTTGAAGAAATCTTTAACCAAATGCTTACAATTGGTTCCTTACAAAACTTTCCAAGTCCCCATCCAAAAGTCCCTTTGAATATAGAAGAGTGGATCAAACACTTTTGGGAAACCATTGATGCTGCCTCCTAAGAACCTGATGACTCTACTTTCATCTTGACCCTATCTGCCTAAACCATGATCCTTCAAAATATTGATCATGGCTTACCCGTTGTCTACCCTCAAATCATACATTGGGATAAAAAATAACAACCAAGTTTGGACACATTCAAGAACAACGAAGCAATTACTAAGCTCATGGGACTTCATTAAGGAATACCAAGTGGAAATCATAAGGTTGGCTTTTCCATAGAACTCGATTATGTAGTATAATTTGGTGAGGCTTGTTGGTTGTTTTTACTATAACCAGGTTGATCTTCTAATCTACCTATGGAATTGCCAATTCCAATCAAGGGTAGCTCGAAGGACCTAGATCAACTGACAAGGATTTTAAAGACCTCCTACACTTTGGGCTCTACAAGACCCGAGAGGGTGATCCCTTAATGTGTTTACAACCTCTGCACCATTATCATAAACAACATTAACAACAACAGATAATCTCATTTAATAGCTCAACATAATAGGATAACACTGAATAGAATTGGTTGTTCATCAATATTATCAACTATTTGGAGCATGAGATAATTACAACACTTCATAGTAAAAGATAGTCATTAACTTTAAAATTGTAGCAAGCTCTAGGTAAAGACAAACAAATACTGAACCTCATGAATAGGAACAACTTAGATCAGTGCTCTATATCCATTGGAGGAGTCAAATTCATAAGCATCTAAGGTTTATGACAAATTTAACACATAACATATAAGATCCTCAATAACATTAACTTACAATATCATTAATATATATTCTAACCCAATACAACTTATCAAATCCTTATACAGAACATATCAACCTACAATCCCATTTAAGCATTTTAATTAATTCCTTGAATTAAAGCTAAAACAAGAATTATACACACCACAATAGTGAGATGAACGAAACAACCCTTGATCATTTTATTCAAAATTCAGACATGCTTGTACACTGGAGAGACATGAGCTCAAATTTAATCATTTTAACTCAAATACCAGTAGTTTCATAAAACATTAAATCCCCATGAGTTCAAAACCTACTATAGAATGACTCAAATCTTAAATTGCATTTTATCTAAAAACTATCAGACTTTACAATTTTCTCTGCAAATTCACCTAGAATTGACCAAAATTATCTAACTTGCTAACCCGTACTTCTGGCCTTGAAATCCTTCTTATAGAGAATGAAGGAGCAAACAAGCATCGGTCTAGAGATTACACATGTCACCAGCCACATGGACCGCCTTGTAATATTTAAAAAATTTGTTACAACAACAATCTCTCGGGAGAATCTTCTTGTTCATCTTGCCTGTTGAGAATGGTTGATGCAGCAAAAGAAATTCAAGAATTCTGTGCCTACATGGTCATCGAAAATAAAATTCGAATCTATTGTAACTACAACAGCTGATTTGTTAACCATTAGCAGCCTACTCCATTTCACTCTTCCCTAGTTAAATATACATTTACCCACTACTGGTACTCTTCATCAGTTGGCCAATTAAAACTAATTACCCCATTTACCTTGAAACTATATGGAATATACTTGAATGCCACCTGATTTTCTTCTCTTTCAAAAGACTCAAGGAATGAGCTAGTGCTACTAATTTTGTCCATACAACTCACCAATATATCAAAATCTGAGTCATCAAAAATTAATGTAATTTGAGCATTAATGACCTCATTTGCCCATTCCTGCCACTGCTGAAGTGATCTGATGTTTCCCTGCTTATCAATTATGTCAGGTAACAATGTGTCACTCAAATCATCAAAATTATTCACCAACTCTTTGATCTTCCTACTCAAATCATCTGGTAAGGCCTGAAAACCTTGCAATGAATTAACTAACACTTGAGTAGGCCTTAATGATTGGGGCCTATTATTTGCATCAAACCTTGAGGCCTTATACATTATATCTAAATCATTGGCCCTAGGGATCCATTTTTCAACTAATGGTATTGCTACCTCTTGATCCCTATCAATGTTCTTTATTGCACATAATAATAAAGAATATGAAGAATACACAAATGACAATCTGTCATCAACCTTCTCATTTAAATGCCTCAATACAACATTAACAATATCCCTTTTCTTTGAAAAGACTCCCTCCTCACTTACCTTAAGATATGCCTATAGCTCTGCAATTTTGTGCATCAACTACTTCTTTTTTGGGTCAACATAGCATTCTAAATCTTCTTCAATTGGTTTCAAAGTAGGGCTAAGGGAAGGAGTTTGACTGGGAGACCTTGGTGTAGAAATAATGGGGGAAGTAGAAGGAACTGACCCTGATGTGGAAGATAATGTTTTAATCCATGGAGCACTTGATGTCTCCCCAATGTACCTATATTTCAACCTATCCACCTCTGTCTGCAGCTCAGTATTCCTTTGCTGCACCTTATTATATTCTCCAATTATAAAATTTTATTTTTCCATAAGGCTTTTCTTTTCAGCCTCCTCTCTCTCAATAGTCTTCTGGGCCAATTTGTCCACATTTACAGTCAAATTAGTGGCCTATGTGGTTGATGACTCTGAATCTCTCTTTATTATTAACCCCACTCTCAAATTTGGGTTAATATCAGTAACATTGGGCTTTCTCCCTTGGGGGGCCAAAGCCCAAATTGGAAAAGTCTCATACTCTTCACTAAAGGAAGAATCTTGCAATGTTGCCTTGACCTCTTCTTCAAAAATTTGTAGGGGATGCTTAAAATTTAGAATAGCATTGAAAGCTACTACATCGGAAATGTCCCACTCAGGAAGAATAAAGACACCGGCTTGATTGAACAATTTTCTCCCCTCCTCAGGAGTGATGCTCTTGAATTCATTAATTAATTCAGCTTTCACTTTATCATCATTCTCCCGGTCTAACCTATCAGGCCTCAATTCTCTTCTCTTCTTGTATTTCTCCTGATATTCTTCCAATTTCATTGTCCATGCCAGTTGCAAGAAGACTGGTGTCTTTACAAAAGCATCATCATCTAGAAACTCTTTATAGGCCTCCATCCTTGCATCTTGCACACATTTACCCTTCACATCCAAATCTAATAGAATCAATTCAACTGGTCTAGGAGGAGAAGGCATACCCATCTACATATCCTGATGAGTGACAAAAATATCACCCACCAAGTCCTCTTGTGACTGCTTAGTCCTTCACCATTTGGGGCATGGCTCTGATGGTGGTGGTGAGGGAGTTTTCTCAGGTGATGATTCTAAATTAATTATCTTAATTTCCCCAGGTGTTTTGATCTTTGGACCTGGTTGTTCAGGAAATTTCATTATTTATTTTCCTTTTCTATCTTCATCTTCCCCATCACTGCTATCATTTCTTTTCCTCCTGTAAATAGGCCAATCATCTGTAGGTTGGTAGGTTGGCTTTTCTTTAAGTGGCCTTGTAGCTTGCTCCTGTATGCCCAGGTCCAACTCTAGGTTTATCTTCTTAGTCATCAAGATGCCCATGATTTCTTTGAAGTTTTCCATCAAAAAATCAATCTTCTTATGATACAGACTGAACCGCATCAATGGATCATACTTTGGAACCATTTTGTGCACAATGGCCAATAGCTTGTCATAAGCTATCTATTTCTCCTTGTTCAATTCTTGATTAATTAGATCAAATTCATTCCTAATCAAGTCCTCGTAGAAATTGAAATCATGCACAAATTTTCCCCATTTTATTCTTTTTCTAAAAGGGGCGAAGAAACCCTCAGGATCATGTTGCTGCTTGGGACCACAATTCAAGTGGTACACTTCAAAAAACTTTCCAAAATGGACCCAACCTCCCTTTGAAAAACCAAAATCAGACACCACTATATAATCTGGGTAAAATGTCCCCTTACCCCTTCTTGTAAGGTTGTCCTCATGGATGCATCCCATCTGCCACATCACCTCAGCAAAACCAACTCTTGGTGGCATATTGTAGGGAAATATATGAGGAGTCCGTTGAAAACCATTCACCCTCAAAACAATGCTAACTGGGTATGGGATAATGTCACCCCAGTTGTGGAAAACTGTCAATTTTGGCTTCCTCCCCTTTGGTATGAGGAAATCATGCAACTCCTTAGGAATTTTGGGTACATTTACCATCAGCTTGACTCTCAATATGGAAGCAAAATAGTTGTCGAACTGCACATAACTGGCATTATCCTTGTTGTATGATAAATCAGTAGTCCACACTTACACTGGAAGCTTTTCTCCATTAAAAAACTACTTCAACTTCATCTTCTCACAAAAGAAATCGGTATTCTTAAACAAAAAAATATACATTAACATAGAATACCAGAAGAATGGAATGCTTGCATCATTTTTCTGCAACTTCAACAACCCTTCATGTATCCTTTCAGCCAAAAAGGAAGCAAAATCATATACCATCGAGAAATTGGGGTGTTGTATTTGCATGCCCATGAACATGTAGGCTATGGGCATCACAGTGTTGGGGTTAAAACCCAAAATATGACATAATGAGTAGAAGGTGGCCAAGAAGTGATTTGCAAAGTAGTTCAATCTGAAAGGTTCCTGGTCACTAGGGCTAATATAAAATTTGGAACATCCTGCCCTAGCCAAATGAGGCAGGTGCAACTTAACTCTGAAAAGGGATTTTGACCTCCCATACTCCCGTTTCATCCCCTCAAGATCAATAAGAACCAAGAAAATACTTGGCTCACTCAGATCAAAATCCTGTTGGAACTCTTCTCTATTAATGCTTAACATAAAATTTCCATCATTATCTCTAATCACCTGTGTGATAGGGTCATATCATGCAACCACTGCCCTAAGCAAATCCACATCAAGGAACACATTCAGTACTATCAGCTTCCCCATATCATACCTCTAACCATTTGAAAAAGGATGGGCAAAATTCCTCTGTCCAAACCATAGTCTGAATATCTCCAAACCCATAAGGGGAACCCTAGCATCGACTATGTTGAAATAATTATATACTAATCCCTCCCCTAGGGTTTTTCCTCCCATCAAAACCAACTCCTTCTTCCTATCATTCGTTGACAAGGGAAATTGATCTAAGAAATCATCATATAGATTTATTTTTTAATAATCAACCTGGCCAAAAAGCTGCTTTGATGGCGCCATCCTGAGTAAACCAGGGTTTCCTTGCTACTTCGAACCTCAAACAAATTAGGGCTAAATGAAATTGTGAAATTATAGAACAAAAATTTGCAATTTCTCACAATTCAGTTAACCTATAGCCCTAAAACAATTTTCAACAAGCCTTCCGACAAGCATACAAAAAATTTCCCCCAAATTCAGATTGTAAATTAACCAGGAGATACAAAAATCAACTTACAAATTTGTGTTTGCAGAAACCCTAATCCTTGCTATAACAACTCATAAATTTGTCCTCGGCCTTGAGACTACTCCGTGAAATTTTTTGAATACTTTGTGATAGAATAGGGCAAGAAAATGGTTGCTTTATTTCAATCAAGTCATGCCAGTAGACGTCTCATCCAACATTAAAGCTTACACATGCACTGCACCAACTGCTCCAATCACATTTGATGCAGATTCAAATACTATCCATCGATCCTTCACTTTGGTTGCATCATCAAATGACTACCTTCAAAACAAATTGACACGATCTCCACTATGGAGATAATGGCCCACCATATTCTACGTTGCCAAGGAAATCCATGTGGCGCTTGCCCATGATATCACAATCAATAAAGACCTCGCAACTTCCGATCATGCGATGGTGGGAAACCATGGATCTCAACCATCGGAAATCCTACTCATTCAACATAGTCACCAGCTCTTACCGTTAATCGTCAAGCACCTTTCCTACCGAGATTGTAACATCTCTGTTGATTTGAAGCACGTGCATCTCATAACTGCTTTAGTAACCTACTACATAATATATTAAAGCCAAATAAATGTATTAAAGTAATTTTATCATCCCCTCGGCTTCACCAGAGGAGACAAGTGGCACTTTCCTGTGATATCGTGATCAATCAAAATTGAGTGGTGGGGTCATCATGGGATAGCAGGGAACGATTGAGATTGAATGGTGATTGATCTACGATCATGTAAATTTTTTCCTCTACAAAATATAAAACACTTATTAAAAGCATGAAGGGACATCACTAGGCCAATGACAAACAATGACATAAGTTGTTTTAAACGAGGGAGAACGGGGCCATCCTAGACTTAGGAAATAATAAAGTCCGACGAAGGAAATAAAATGATGGACCAAAAGGGGCCCTACCAAGACAAAATGATGGGGCTCAATTTGTTTAAAAAACCTCCTCAAAAAGTAATGGCCAAATAGATCCCACCCAAGGCATAAGACAAAACATGACGGTTTTACATGAAAACAAAGGTAAAACCCCACCCTTAGGCCTTTCCCAAATATTATGGAGGACTAGAAGCAAAGGAAAGATAAAATGTAGCTTACAGAGCAGAAATTTGAAGTTCCATCAGTGGCTCCAGTAGGGGATGTTCATTCTACTGGAAAGAAGCGAGATTTCAGAATCTTAGGTTGAGCAGACCAAATGCAAAGATGACCAAAAGGGATTGTTTGGACTAAACAACCCAACAGGAAATAAACCTACCACTAACCTATATACAAACCTAAACTATTGTTCATGGAGAAACATACTTCAGGTGAAGTATAATTTCAAGAACTGTCCATGAACTGGCAATTCAAGAATATCCCCTGTCATATCTTGGAGGAAGTATGAATCTTCACCCCACTGTCTATTGATCAGAAATGGACCCAACTAGATTGCATCAAATTTTCCATATTTTCCTTTATCTTCTAATCTGGCATTCCACATTAGGACAAAATCTCCATCTTGGAAGCTCCTTGCAATTGCCCTTTTTTCCTACAATTTTTTTACTTGCAACTGCAATTTTTCATTTTTCATTTGAGCTTCCCTCCTGGTTTCATTCAATTTTATGAGAGCTTCCACTCTCAATTGCATTTCATCATCAATTTCATTGTCATACATCTAGACAAACTTATACATCTCCATTAGATTATTTTGGGGAAACCTAGCACTTATCCCATAGATCAATTCAAATGGGGTACAACCTATTTATTTCTTCACAGTTACCCTATCTACCCAGACTGCTAATCTCAACTTAGAATCCCATGCCTTCTTATTTTTATCCAGGATTCTCTTAATGATTTTTATGAAGATTTTATTGCTTGATTCTGCTTGTCCATTTCCTTGTGGATGATATGGTGATGAGTAAGAAATCTGGATCCCATGCTTTTCACAAAATTCCATGTATTCCTCAGATCTGAAACACATTGCATTATCTGACACAATCCTTTCTGGACATCCAAACCTAGTCAATATGTTTCTCATCAGGAAGTCAATTACCACTTCACTAGTTGCTCTCTTTGTTGGAATTTCTTCCACCCAATTGGTAAAATAATCAGTGGCCACCAATATCCATGAGTGGCCTCCACTAGATTTACATTCTATCTCTCCCACAAAATCAATTCCCCATTGCTGAAATGGAGATTGCATTGCAACTAGTTTTAGAGGCAAGTTACCAAAGAATTTTAACTTACCTGAGAAACGTTGAAAAGCATCACATGTCTTCACTAATTGGTGCACATGTTTAAAAATAGTAGGCCACCAAAATCTATCCCTCATTACCTTATGTGTAGCTGTTTTGGCCATGTAATTCCCTCCACAAACTCCACTATGCATCTCACTCATAAGTTCTTGTACTTGATCTTGATCTACACACTTTAACATGAGACCTTCTCCATTTCTCCACCAAAGCTTACCAGCTATAATAACATACTTGATAGCATGTAATTTCAATGTCCTTTTTTCATTTTCACTAAAGTTGTCAGGACAAATCATCTTTTGCAAATAATAGATCACACCTTTTATACCATTTAGAATGTTCCATATCACATATGTATGATCTATTCTCCTCCTCTTGCAAATTTATCTAATTTTCTTCCAGATTAATTTGGGCCATAAGCTTCGCCAATCCCTATCCTCTCACCAGCTTAGTAATCTGGATCTCAATATTGAATTCTTGGATCCTATTGATCCATCTACACCTTCTTCCTGATACTTCCTGCTATGTGAAAATATCTTTGACAACAACACTAGGTACATATGCAACTACAGTAGCTCCCATCAAATAAGGCCTAAAATATTTTACTGCCTTTACCAATGCATATGCCTGTTTTTCATTTATATCATACTTAAGCTCCATAGCTTGTAAAGATTTTCTGAAAAAAGCTATAGGTTGTTCAAAACCTTCTGCATTCTTTTGCAATAGCACAACTACAATTTTGTGGAAAGAATCAAATGAAAAGATCTATAAGGGTCTAGAAAAATCAGGGGTTTTCAATATAGGAGCCTCCTTTATGTCTTGATTAATGGCCTGGAAGGCCTATACAAACTCCTCTCCCCATTCAATCTTAGCTCACTTCTTAAGCATCTTGGAAACTGGGCGAACTGTCTAAGCAAAATTTGTCACAAACCTCCTCAAGAAGTTTATTTTTCCAAAGAAAGACTATATGCCTTTAACATTTCAGGGTTGTGAGATTTTTTCTATTTCAATTACCCTCTCTGAATCAATCTTGACTCCATCCTTGGAAATAATATGTCCCAAATTTTTTCCCTCTCTTACCCCAAATGCACATTTCTTCGGATTGAAAGAGATACCATACTCCAATGCTCTAATAAATGTCGTCTCTAGATGCTCACAATGACCCTCTTCTTTCTTGGAATATGTTATCAAGTCATCTTGGTAAATCACCAAAAACAAGTCAATGATATATGAAAATTTCACATCCATGGCTCTTTGAAAAGTAGCCCCTACATTTGTTAGACCAAAAGGCATTCTCACATAGACATATGTTCCCTAGGATGTAGTGAATGTTGTCTTATATTGCTCAGACTCCTTGACCATGAGCTGGTTGTAACCAGAGAACCCATCCATCATAGACATTAATTCATAGCCTACCACCTTTTGCAACATGGCTTCCATATTAGGTAATGGATAGTTGTCTTTTAATGAGGACACATTCAAATTTCTGAAGTCTACACATAACCTGATGTCTCCATTTTTCTTTCTCACTGGTACCAAGTTTGACACCTAGGATGAATGTCTGATTGGCTTGATGATCCCTGCATCCCTTAGCTTCATTAATTGTTCTTGCATTTTGGGGGCCAAGGTAGGATTAATAGGCCTTTGTTTGTTCCTAAATGGCTTAGCACCATCACTCAAGGGAATCTCATGTTGGAATAGATCCTCCTTGTATGCCTTAAGATCATCATAGGACCATGCAAACACATGTATAAAATTCCTTAATAAGTCAATTAGAATCCTTCTCACCTTTGGTGATAATTTCTTTACAATATATACCTTTTTTGGTGATTCCTCTGTCCCAAGATTTATCTCTTCCAAATCATCAGGATGGGAAGTAGTATGATTAGCCTTTGTCCTATCCTGATTATCAAACACTCTCTCTAACACAACTAAACCCTTAGGAATTGCATTTGTCTTTAATTGAATGACCTCATTTCTAAACACAGTATCTTTACCATCAATTGTTTCCACAAAAGCTCCAAAGTCAATTTCTTGACTTTCATATTCATCCACACAATTCAAAAACCTTAGTATGTCATCACCATTATCAAAAAATTGCCAATTTTTGATATTATGAGGAAATGATGGCCTGGTTTGCACTTCAACCTTTGAAATCCTAGCATAGGTCATAGCATTTGGTTTTAATGTAATGTTTGCTAATAAATCTTCCACTTTGTTGTGGCCTCTCTCCATCCAACCTATGTAAAATGCATCAAAGTTTTCCAATTCATCTTGAACAAAATTCCTATACTATTTCAACCTCTTGTTCTTTGATCTATATCTAGATCTAACTTGGGAAACCACAAGCTCAGAATCTCCAATTACCTTGAGCTTCTTGATCCCATGTTTTCTAGCTAATCTTAACCCCAATAACAGGGCCTCATAGTTTGCCACATTATTGGTGCATTCAAATGACAAAGTTAAAGAGAACCTGAATGTCTTTTCACTTGGTGATCGTAACAAAACACCTGCACCAGATCCTTCTTTTGAACTTGCACCATCAAAGCACATAGTCCACAAGTCATCAGACTCTAACAATTGTTTTACTTCTGTATCAATCGGTGTAGTAGGCTTATCATAATTGCTAGGGAATTCCTCAACCCTAAATTCATTTATGCCACTGTCAATAAAACATGTCAAATTTTCAGTTGGGTCATTCTCAATCATATGTGACACTTTTGATTCTCTTTCAATCTTGACATCCTTACCATCAATGTAGAAAGTAGAAAATGATAGATCACATTGCATGTTACCCCCCATTGATACACTCCACTTTCCTGACAAAAGCATCCCAAAATGTGGTGGGATGTCTGTAACTAACACAATCATGGCTAAATCCTTCTCAGGATACTGAGCCAGTTTATAAGGAAATTCTTTGATAGTTCCAACAACTGGCACTTCCCTTGAATCCAAAGCATAGCATTTACCTTGAGTAGTATCCACTGTCAAGACCATTGCCTCCATGATTTTGACTAGAATAACATTATTTTATGCCCCTAAATCTATCATACAATTCCTTAAAGTCTTCCCATTTATATCAAAACTTAAGAAAAAGGGGTTCATATTTTCAAGGCACATATTAATAAAATTCCCTAAATATATAGGGGGAATTTGTGACACAATTCCCTCCACTTCTTTCTCTTTTCCTTCTCCTTCATCCTTTGCTTCTTTACAACTACCTTGTTCAATCCTGTTACCAACAACACCTGTGATCAAGGCTATTGTCTTTTCCTTATGCTCATTTATTCTCATCATTTCTAGCAAAAGTACAGTAACTTTAACCTGAGAAAGCACTTGAAACATATCTACAAGTTTATATTTAGGCAAGTCAGATACCATACCTTCATCATTTTCTTTCTTCTCTTGTTTCTTTCTTCCCTCAAATTTATTTTTCTTCCTATCCTTTGAAGCAAGTTCAAAAAATTTTGTAATCACTTTAGTCTTCACCAATGATGAAGCTACATCTTCTTGAGGCTTTGGGGTTTCATTCTTTTTTGCCCAAATCTTATCATTTTTAACCTCTTTAATTTTGACAGCATCCTTTTTTCTATCAACCTTAACACCCTTATTTTTGTCCTTTTGTTCTTTAATAAACATGCCAACAGGTTTATGTTGTTCACCACCCATAGTTCTATTTCTCAGCTGAAGTGAACTTCTCATTTGAGCAGCCATTTCCTCAGTCAACCTTGCAATCTCTTCTTCTGATGGTCTCCTTAAGGACACTAAATCGTCAGCCTACTCCATATTGCAAGCATTATGGTCAAAATCACCTTCCTCATCAGAGAAGACCTGTTGATGGTACATCTCACTTCTCTGTCTCTGATTATCCACATCAGCTCCCTATGATTCATCATGAAAGGAAAACTCTGCCTCATCAATGTATGATCTATCCATACAAACATCTACATCACCTTGTTCACTTTCAGGATTCTTCTCATGAGTGTCCTGCTCTGTTCCCTCAACAACAAGCAACTGAGCAATACCATAGTAATTTTGATCATGTGTATGTTCACACACCTCACACCATGGTCTATCCTATACTAGATTTATTGAAATATTTTGTAGGGGGTCTAGTGTATGCTGATCATGTTTAGGCTTTTGGCTAGGCAAGATTGGTTTCCCATCTTTCTAATTTGTGTTATAAGGATAATTTTGCAACCTAGGTGGTCTATCATTCTTATTATATTATTGATTTTCATTTCCTGTACCCTTTTCTTGGTTGGAAATATTATACTTTATGTCCTTCAAAGAGTTGAAGACCTTATCCCATTTCTCATCATCCATAGGCTTTGCAGTAGAAACCTTCTCAGTCTTATCCTTAGGATTTTTTAACAGTGTGGGTTCTTCTCTCCTACCATACTTCCTAGAAGCTCTCCTATTACTCTCAATGTTTATAGCCACCTTGAATGCATCCCCCACAGTCCGAGGGTCTCTATCTCTGCGGAGATATGCCATTTTAGCATCAAAAGTATTGAAATATGTAGTTATACAGACGTTTTCATCAAGCCTCAAAAACTAAAACAAATTATACATTGCTTTTTGGAATCTTAGATTAAACTCTATCACAGGCTCATTTAATGACTTCTTGATGTTATTGAACTAATTCAACATGAAACTGGCATTGGTTTTATCATTGTATTGTTCCTTGAAACACTTTTAAAATTCATCCCATGAACCAATACTAGCATTAGGTAAACGTCTGTACCAATCCCTTGCATCTTCCACCAAAGATTGTACAAACAATTTCATTACAACATCTTCATGTTCCACCTCATAATCATTTAGCATATCCATAAAAGCTTTTAAGTGTTCCTCTGTTGTCACAACATTGTTGCCAACAAAATTACTCACGTTTTCTCTCAGATCATTAGGGATGGGTTTAGGATAACCTGGAATACCCTCAAAATATAATTGCCTATATCTTTCCAACTATATAGGTCTTCTTTGGAATAGTCCCTTAGTCTTCTGAGAGTCATCACCAGATTGTATGTTCTGTACCTTAGGGGCAAAATTGTTTGTATTGGTATCTAGATTTATCTTAGGACCAGATCTTGAGGCATCTTGGTGACTTGATGAAGTTGCAGCTTTTGTAGCCTCATCCATGCTTGATATTTTTAGGAAACTTATTTTTTGTTTCGTTTCTACATTAGCAGCCTCAATTTTTGTGCTCTCCAATTCCTTAGCAAGAGCCTCACCCTCCCTTCTAACCTTTTCTAAGGCAGTTTCAGCTTGTAATGGTACATGTGAGGGAAGGTCTCATTTAGGAGGGTGGGAAGTCACCTTTTCACTTATTTTAATCCCCTCAGCCTTTTGTTTTCCCTTGTCTAGAACAAGTTTAGGGTTTGGATTACTCGGTTGAGGCTTAACAAGGTTTGAGGTTTTTGGGTCTGAAGGTTTTGATTAGGCATCAACTTGACCTACTTGACCTACCTTAGACACAGGTTTTACCTCCTTATCAATAATTTCATGTACAATAGGGCCCTCAACATTTGGCTCGGGTTTTTCTTGGCTAAGGAGCTTCATTATTTCTAACTGTCTAATCAACCTATCCCTTTCAATCAAGACATGCATCAATTATGTTTCCCTCTCCTTTTCCTTTTTCATCCTGAGCTCAACTTGCTTTTGGATCTCCTACCTTAAGGATTCAATGTCTCCAAAAACATCATCAGGGTCAGACAAAGTCATATCAAAACTCGATGTATCACTTAGATCTATTAGATTGAACTCTTCAAGTACATGTTCAAACAATAAAGGAGTTCCATCATCCTCAACAAGAGGAGGAGGCACATCACTGGTGCTTTCTTTATGATGGCTTTGACTTCTACTCCTACTTCTTCTTTTTTCAGCATATTGGACACTAATAGGTTCATTATTTTGTCATGTTACATCCTCTTCAACTAGTATATTAAATAGTGCATCAAAAAATCCACAACTATCTGATTCTGAATTTATAGACACTTCTTCAAGAGTTTCAAGGATAGGGTGTAAAGGCTTACTTGTACCTTGTTGTATAGGGTTCTATGACACGGGAGCAACATTGCTAGATTCTGGTCTTTTCTTTATGCAGTCCTTCTTCATTTTAGGAAGTTCACCCTCCAATTTCTATTCCAGATGATTCTTCATGAATGGCCTTCTGTTCTTCATTCTGTATAATTGTCCAAAATAAACTTCAACTTTATATTAAATCTTCAAAATAAGATGCACACTGGTGTAGAGACCTCAGAGTCACCACTCAATTATCTTCAGAATACCAAATATCCAGAGATACTTGGTTAATTTCAAAAGACCTTTGGAACTTTGTATTGACAACGTACAATGCACTTCACCAAATGACCCAAAACATTTTGAACAACAAAATATATGGACAAACCTAACAACAGTGAGATGAACGAAACAACCCTTGATCATTTTATTCAAAATTCAAACATGCTTGTACAATGGAGAGACATGAGCTCGAATTTAATAATTTTAACTCAAATGCCAATACTACCATAAAAGATTAAATCCCCATGAGTTCAAACCCTACTATAGAATGACTCAAAACCTAAATTGCATTTTCTCTAAAAACTATCAGACTTTACAATTTTCTCAACAACTTCGCCTAGACTCGACCAATATTATCTAACTTGCTAACCCATACTTCTGGCCTTGAAATCCTTCTTATAGAGAATGAAGGAGAAAAAAAGTATCGAGCCAGAGAGTACACATCTCACCAGCCACATGGACCTCCTTGTGATATTTCAAAAAATTGTAACATTAATCTCCCCGAAGAATCTTCTTGTTCATCTTTCTTGCTAAGAATGGTTGATGCAGCAACAAAACTTCAAGAATTCCATGCCTACATGGTCATCAAAAACAAAACTGGAATCTTTTGTAACTGCAACAACTGATTTGTTAACCATTAACAACCTACTCCACTTCACTCTTCCTCAGTTAAGTATACATTTAGCCACTACCGGTACTCTTCATCAATTGGCCAATTAAAACTAATTACCTCATTTACCTTGACACTATATGGCGTATACTTGACTGCCACCTGATTTGCTTCTCTTTCAAAAGACTCAAGGAATGAGCTAGTGCTGATAATTTTGTCCATACAGCTCACCAATAAATCAAAATATGAGTCATCACAAATTAATGTAATTTGAGCGTTAATGATCTCATTTGCCCGATCCCACCATTGCTGAAGTGATATGATGTTTCCCTACTTATCAATTATATCAGGTAACAATGTGTCACTCTAATCATCAAAATTATTCACCAAATCTTTGATCTTCCTACTCAAATCATTTGGTAAGGCCTAAAAACCTTGCAATGACTTAACTAACACTTGAGTAGGCCTTAATGATTGGGGCCTATTATTTGCATCAAACCTTGAGGCCTTATACATTATATCTAAATCATTGGCCCTAGGGATCCATTTTTCAACTAATGGTATTGCTACCTCTTGCTCCCTATCAATGATCTTTATTGCACCTAATAATAAAGAATATGAAGAATACACAGATGACAATCTATCATCAACCTTCTCATTTAAATGCCTCAATACATAATTAACAATATCCCTTTGCTTGGAAAAGACTCCCTCCTCACTTACCTTCAAAGATGCCTGTAGCTCTGCAATTTTGTGCATCAACTGCTTCTTTGTTCGGTCAACAGAGCATTCTAAATCTTCTTCAATTGGTTCCAAAGTAGGGCTGAGGGAAGGATTTTGACTGGGAGACCTTGGTGTAGAAACAATGGGGGAAGCAGGAGGCACTGAACCTAATGTGGAAGGTAATGTTTTAATCCCTAGAACACTTGATGTCTCCCCAATCTACCTATATTTCAACCTGTCCACCTCTGTCTACAGCTCAATATTCCTTTGCTGTACCTTATTATATTCTTCAATTACAAATTTGTTATTTTCCATAAGGCTTTTCTTTTCAGCCTCCTCTCTCTCAGTAGTCTTTTGGGCCAATTTGTCCACATTTATAGTCAAATTAGTGGCCTATGTGGTTGAGGTCTCTAAATATCTCTTTATTATTAACCCCCCTCTCAAATTTGGGTTAATATCAGTAACATTGGGCTTTCTCCCTTTGGGGGCCAAAGCCGAAATTGGTAAAGTCTCATACTCTTCACTAAAGGAAGAATCTTGCAATGTTGCCTTGACTTCTTCTTCAAAATTTTGCAGGGGATGCTTGGACTTTAGAATAACATTGAAAGCTACTGCATCAGCAATGTCCCACTCAGGAAGAATTAAGACACCGACTTGATTGACCAATTTTCTCCCCTCCTCAGGAGTGATGCTCTTGAATTCATTAATTAATTCAGCTTTTACTTCATCATCATTCTCCTGGTCTACCCTATCAGGCCTCAATTCTCTTCTCTTCTTGCATTTCTCCTGATATTCTTCCAATTTCATTCTCCATGCCAGTTGCAAGAAGACCGGTGTCTTTACAAATGAATCATCATATAGAAACTCTTTACAGGCCTCCATCCTTGCATCTTGCACACATTTACCCTTCATATCCAAATCTGATAGAAGCAATTCAACTGGTCTGGGAGGAGAAGGCATACCCATCTACATATCTTGATCAGTGACATTAATCTCACCCACCAAGTCCTCTTGTGACTACTCAATCCTTCACCTCTTGGGGCCTAGCTCTGATGGTGGTGGTGAGGGAATTTTCTCAAGTGATGATTCTAAATAAATTATCTTAATTGCCCTAGGTGTTTTGATCTTTGGACCTGGTTGTTCAGGCAATTTTTTTTTCTTTTTTCTGTTCTATCTTCATCTTCCTCATCACTGCTATCATTTCTTTTCCTCCTATAAATAGGCCAATCATCTATAGGTCGGTAGGTTGGCCTTTCTTCAAGTGGCCTTGCAGCTTGCTCCTATATACCCAAGTCCTACTCCAGGTTTATCTTCTTAGTCATCAAGATGCCCATGATTTCTTTGAGGTTGTCCATCAAAAAGTCAATCTTCTTATGATACAGTCTGAACTCCATCAATGGATCATACTTTGGATCCATTTTGTGCACAATGGCCAATAGCTTGTCATAATCCATTTCTCCTTGTTCAATTCCTGCTTACTTAGATCAAATTCATTCCTAAACAGGACCTTGGGGAATTGAACTCATGCAAAAATTTGCCTCCTTTTATTCTTTGTCTAAAAAGGGTGAAGAAACGCTCAGGATCATGTTGCCACTTGGGACCACAATTCAAGTGGTACACTTCAAAAAACTTTCCAAAATGGACCCAGCCTCCCTTTGAAAAAACAAAATCAGACAACACTGTATAATTCGGGTAAAATTTCCCCTTACCCCTTCCTGTAAGGTTGTCCTCATGGATGCATCCCATCTGACACATCACCTCAGAAAAGTGAAATCTTGGTGGCACATTTTAGGGCAATATATGAGGGGTCCCTTGAAAACCATACACCCTGAAAAAAGTGCTAATTGGGTATGGGATAATGTCACCCCAGTTGTGGAAAACTTTTAATTCTAGCTTCCTCCCGTTTGGTCTAAGGGAATCATGCAACTCCTTAGGAATTCTGGGTACATTTACCATCAACTTGGCTGTCAATCTGGAAGCAAAACAATTGTCGAACTGCACATAATTGCCATTATCCCTGTTGTATGATAAATCAATAGTCCACACTTGCACTAGTAGCTTTTCTCCATTAACAAACTGCTTCAACTTCATCTTCTCAAAGAAGAAATTGACATTCTTAAACAAAAAAATATAAATTAACATAGAATACTAGAAGAATGGAGTTCCTGCATCATTTTGCTGCAACTTCAACAACCCTTCATGTATGCTTTCAGCCAAAAAGGATGCAAAATAATATACCATCGAGAAATTGGGGTGTTGTATTTGTACACCCATGGACATGTAGGCTATGGGCATCATAGTGTTGGGGTTAAAACCCAAAATCTGACATAATGAGTAGAAGGTGGTCAAGAAGTGATTTGCAAAGCAGTTCAATCTAAAAGGTTCCTAGTCACTAGGGCTATTATAAAATTTGGAATCTCCTGCCCTAGCCAAATGAGGTGGGAGCAACTTTACTCTGAAAAGTGATTTTGACCTCCCATACTCCTATTTCATCCCCTCAAGATCAATAGAAACCAAGAAATTACTGGGCTCACTTAGATAAAAAACCTGTCAGAACTCTTCTTTGTTAATACTTAACAACACCTTTCCATCATTATCTCTAATCACCCGTGTGATAGGGTCATATGGTGCAACCACTGCCCTAAGCAAATCCACATCAAGGAACACTTCGGTACTATCAACTTTGCCATATCATACCTCCAACCATTTGAAAAAGGATGGGGCAAATTCCTCTATCCAAATCATAGTCTGAACATCTCCAAACCCGTAAGGGGAACCCTAGCATTGGCTATGTTGAAACAATTATATACTAATCCCTCCCCTAGGGTTTTTCCTCACATCAAAACCAACCTCTTCTTCCTATCATTCATTGACAAGGGCAATTGATCTAAGAAATCATCATATAGGTTTTTTTTTAGATAATCAACCTGGTTGGAATGCTACTTTGATGGCACCATCCTGAGTAAACTAGGGTTTCCTTGCTACTTCAAACCTAAAACAAACCAGGGCTAAAAGAAATTATGAAATTACAGAACAAAAGCTTTCAATTTCTCACAATTCAGTTAACCTATAGCCCTAAAACAATTTTCAACAAGCCTTCCGACAAGAACACAACAAATTTTCTCCAAATTTAGATTACAAAATAACCAGGAGATACATAAATCAACTTACAACTTTGTGTTTGCAGAAACCCTAATCCTTGTTGTAATAACTCATAAATTCGTCCTCGGCCTTGAGACTGCTCTGCAAAAATGTTTGAATGATTTGTAACACAATAGGGAAAGAAAATGGTTGCTTTATTTCGATTGAATCATGCCAGTAGATGTCTCATCCACCATTAAAGATTACTCACATGTTGTGCCAATGGCTCCAATCACATTTGATGCAGATTCAAATATTATCCGTTTATCCTTCACTTTGGTTGCATCATCGAATGTCTTCCTTCAAAACAAACTGACACGATCTCCACTATGGCGATAATGGCACACCATATTCTACGTTGCCAATGAAATTCACGTGGTGCTCACCCATGATATCGCAATCAGTAAAGACCTTGCAACTCTCGATCACACGATGATGGGCAACCGTGGATCTCAATCATCGACAATCCTTCTTGTTCAACATAGTCGCCAGCTCTTTTCATTAATCGTTGAGCACCTTTCCTACCAAGATTATAACATCTCCATTGATTTGAAGCACGTGCATCTCATAACTACTTTAGTAACCTATTACATAATGTATTAAAGCCAAATAAATGTAGTAAAGTATTTTTATCATCCCTTCGGCTTCACCAGATGAGACACGTAGCGTTCGCCTGTGATATCACGATCAGTCAAAACTATGTGGTGGGGTCATCATGGGATAATGGGGAACAACTGAGATCGAATGGTGATTGATCTATGGTCATGTAAATTTATTCCTTTGCAAAATATAACACTTATTAAAAACACGAGGGGACATCACTAGGCCAATGACAAACAATGACATAAGTTGTTTTAAACGGGGAGCATGGGGCCATCCTAGACTTAGGAAATAATAAAGTCTGATGAAGGAAATAAAATGATGGACCAAAAGGGGCCCTGCCAAGATGAAACAATGGGGCTCAAGTTGTTTTAAAACCCTCCCCAAAAAGTAATGGCCAAATAGATCCCACCCAAGGCATAAGACAAAACACAAGGGTTTTACATGAAAACAAAGGTAAAACCCCACCCTTAGGCCTTTCCCAAACATCATGGAGGACTAGAAACATAGGAAAGATAAAATGGAACTTATAGAGAAGAAATTTGAAGTTCCATCAAGGCTATCCTATCCTCTAGTCACAAAAGTGAAAATAAAAATAATAGGTCTTCAAGTGAAAATCGAAGGGTGCCTACTAACCATGAAAAAGTAAAAATAAAGGATGTATCCGAAGGTGAAAATATCTCTGAGGTGCCTAAGGATGGAAGACTAGGCAGTCTCCCTATAGACTCAGAGAGATTGCCATTCCTTATAGAAGAAATAGAAGAAGTGAACAGTAAAACACAAGACAATTCTAGAATGATACAATTGGAAGCATCTTTGACCACCAAGGAAAAGCCTGAATTCACACCATTTTTTAAGAAAGAAAAGTTAATTTTGCATGGTCATATGCTGATATGCCTAGATTGGATCTTGAACTGGTTCTACATCACTTATCACTATTACCAAATTCCAAACCATAAAAAAAAAAGTTGAGAAAGATGCACCCCTAGATTGCACTCTTGGTCAAGGTGGAATTGAAGAAACTCCTAGATGTTGGATTCATATGCTTGATTGATTATGCAAGCTATATATCAAACCTTGTTCCTATCACCAAACCGAATGGTCAAATCAGAGTATGTACAGATTTCAAAGATCTCAACAAAGCTTGTCCTAAAGATGATTTTCCTTTACCAAACATTGACATCATAGTAGACCTCACATATGGACACAAAATGCTATCACTTATGCATGGATTCTTGGGTTACAATCAAATAATAATTGCTACAAAAGATCAATCAAAAATAGCCTTCACATGTGCTTAGGGAACTTTTTACTGGAATTTCATGCCATTTGGACTTTAAAATGTTGGAGCTACATACTAGAGGGACATGACTATAATTTTTCATGATTATATGCACGTACTTATAGAATATTATGTTGATAACCTTCTATCAAAATCTCTAAAATAAAATGGTCACCGACTAGCAACATTAGACAAGATTTTCACAAGACCTAAGAAATATCAACTCAAGTTAAATCCAAGGAAATATATTTTTGGGGTCCAATCAGGAAAGCTTCTTAGATATATTATCTCCCGTAGATGAATAGAAGTTGATCTAGCCAAAGTAAAAGCTATCTTGGACATGCCACTACCAACCAATATCAATTAGCTAAGGACATTACAAGGAAGATTGCAATCAATTTGTAGGTTCATTGCTCAACTTGCAAACAAGATTCATCCATTTCAACATCTATTGCGCAAAGGAATTCCCTTCAATTGGATAGAGAAGTGCTAAGAAGCATTCAATCAGGTTAAGAATTATCTATTGACTCCACCAATTCTTATGCCTCCAATTGATGGAAGACATTTGATATTGTATGTGATAGCAACTACATTAGCACTAGAGGAATTGTTAGCACAAAATGAAAATGATGGCAAAGAGCGAGGAATCTACTACATTAATCACACCTTGGTCAGATATGAGTTGAACTATAGCCCTATTGAATAAGCATGTCTAGTAGTTGTATTTGAAACACATAAATTGAGACATTACATGTTGAATCATAAGACAAAATTGATCCTCTGAAATATCTTCTCAGCAAAGAAACTCCATTAGGAAGATTAGCTAAGCTGGTTATGATCCTAAATGAATATGGCATTGAGTATGTTGACCAAAAATAAATAAAAGGACACATGATAGCTGATCAAATTACAAATGCACCAATAAAGGTAGATCATCCTTTGATATCCGATTTTCAAAATAAATTGATCTTTTCCATAGACACACCAACAACATGGAAACTGTACTTTGATGGGTCTTACACAAGTCATGGTTTAGGAGCCAAAATTTTATTCATCACACCTCAAGGAGATTCCATTCCAAAGTCATTTCGAATAGCATTTCCATGCACTAATAACATAGTAGATTATGAAGCATTATTGGCAAGAATCTAGATAGCAATAAAATGGAAAATCAAGGATCTTCAAGTCTATGGTGATTGTGAGTTAGTGATTAAGCAAGTCAATGATGATTATGATACCAAAGATGAAAAAATGATGCCCTACAAGTGCATGGTGGATAGTTTCAGATTATACTTTGATGCCACCACCTTTGGGTAGATACTGAGAAACTAGAACCAAGCAGCCAACACAATGGATACAATTGGATCTCTCTTGGACATTCCTAATAATGCATTACAATACGAGTTCTTGGTAGAACAATTGTTGGTCCCTGTGTTTGATGTCCCCAAAATTAAACTTGTGTGTGAACTTGGTCTTGACTCTCCCTAGTATAAAGACATCTATGCTTATTTACATGACCAAATTATCCCTCCCAACTTGTCCTCCAACCAATGCAAAACCTTTATCCAATAAGCCTCTAAATACGCCATCATCGGAGACACCCTTTACTGTCAAAGTCTAGATAGCACCCTCCTTCGATGTCTTGACTCAAATGAAGCACAAACAACCTTACAAGAGGTACACAAAGGTATATGTGGAGCTCACTCTATTGATCCTACCTTAGCCAAATAGCTCGTGAGGATGGGATATTATTGGCCTATAATGGAACATGATGCCTATTACTTCATGAAGAAATGTCAATATTAGATTCATGGAGATCTTATACATGCACCAAGTCAGGAACTACAACAACTTACTTCACCATGGTCATTTTCTCAATGTGGACTCAATCTCATAGGAAAGAGCCATCCCACCTCTGCTAATTGAAATAAGTTTATCCTTGTCGCTACTGAGTACTTTACAAAATGAATTGAAGTCGTCACATTGACTTACATCACAGGAAAGTAGATAGCCATGTTCGCCCTAAATTACATCATTAGTCGCTATGGTATCCTACAATCCATCATTATAGATAATGGTCACCCTTTTAAGAATCAGTATGTTCGTGAAATTTACAAAAAAATTCATATCCAACACCACTTTTCAACCCCATACTAACCCCAGGGTAATGGCCAAGTTGAGACATGTAATAAGACTATTTTTAAAATCATAAAGAAGACTGTCAATGACGCTGGCTGTGACAGGCACCTACAACTCAATTTTCCCTTATGGGCCTCTCATATCAGTGTTCACACCACCATAAGAGCCGCTCCATACTCCCTTTTCTTTGGATCTAAAGCAATACTTCCTATTGAGGTCAAGTTACCCTCCCTATGAGTCTCTATATAAGGATTGAATGACCAAGAGGAATACCATGTATCTGATCTACATGAGCTAGAGTTACTAGATGAAAAGAGGCAAAATGATTTGACACACTTGCAAGCATATCAAAATTGCCTTCGATGAAACTACAATAAGAAAGTATGACCTAGAAGTTTTGACATTGGTGACCTAGTCTTGAAAGAAAATCCAAAGAACCAAGCAGATCGAGAAAAGCCTAGAAAGTTTGAACCTAATTGGTTGGTCCTGTATATCATCACAACAACATATGGGTCAGGTGCTTATGAAATCTCCACTCCTAAAGGAGAACCATTTCCCGAACCTATCAATAGCATGCACCTTTGCAAATACTACACTTGATTCTCAGAGTATCCCCTTTAAAAAGTCAAAAAATACAAAAAAAAAAATAGTCACCTTGATGAAAACCTGGCAAACAGGCGTCTGGTGACAACAAAAAAAGAAAAAAAAATTAGTAAAGAAATAATTTGTCCAAAAGTGAAAACCACTTTGGTGGTGCTTTGGATAAGTACCATGGTGAAAAATTGGCAAACAAGCACCATGTGTAGTTGGTCTATGCTTCTCCATCTATTATCACTCCATCTGATCTTCCATCCTTCCACTCATCCACAAATTTCACTCATTCATAATAAAGCTTCGTCATCCTTCCATGGCCTGGGAACCATTGACATTTAGTCCCCTTTGCCTTCATGCTCATCCTCTACATTCACCGCTTCTCCTCACGCATAATAATTTGACCCTATACCTGATTGGGGGTGATTCCTTGGCTTACATCTTCATGGGAAAATAACACATGGTATGAACCTCATAAAATGTCAAAAATCCAAAAAACATTATAAAACATCAAAATCTAATTTTTTTTATAAAACGTCAAGATCCAAAAAAATCATAAACCATCAAAATAAAAAAATTTAAAAAACCGTTAAAATCCAAAAACATTAGAAAACATAAAAAATTCCAAAAATAGAGTTAGAGTCAGAGTCAGAGTTAGTTTTTGTTAGACTGGTCAAACTACATTATCTCTACACATTTTCTACGTAGGCAAGGCTCATCTTAAATGGCCCCCCTAGACATCAGGTCAATCCTTTAGTTTTTCCAAATGAAATCATGACTTGGTCTTTTGTCAAGTAAAACAAAGTCAAGTCATGTTGAAATACAAGGTCTCTACATGTATAACGTAGGAAATGGCATCAATCAATGAGCCTTGAGGCCACATAGGTCACTCCTTTAGGGTTTTTGGGTTTTGGTCTTGTTCTTGGTTCATGAGCAATCATTAGTCAAACCAAATCATGAATCAACAAAAAAACATAACCAACAAATTTATGATCTTCAATCAATCATCTTATCATCAATCAATCGATCAGGTCACTGGTCCTATATAAGAATGGGGCATTATGTTGTCTATCCCATTTAGTCTTGTCACTTGTCTTTTATCAAGATGTGTCCTTCCTGATATTAGAATTCATCTTTGGTCAATCTTGTCATCCACCTTATGCAAGATGTGTCCTTGCAGCTAGGTGCTTTATCAACAAACGATCCCTCAATCAACTTTGTTAGATGCGTTACTTACCTCCAACATGATATGTCTTTCCTGAAAGTGGGCATCATCACATCGCTTGGTCATATCAATCAATCTTGTCATATTGGTCACTTAATCTTGCCTCAATTAGGATGTGTCCTTCCTAAAATAAAACACAATCAGTCAAATCAATTGGTCAATCTTTGTCAACTTATCAATCAAATCTTGGTCAAACCTATTAATCAAACTGGGTCATCTTGGTCAACCTAATCAATCAACTCAAACCTCTCTTATCAGTATTATTGGAGAACATTATTGTTGTGCAATTTTTGCACACGCGCCCCACTTAAGTGGGGACCCTCATTTGTTTTGGTTTTTCGGTATCTTGGCCTTTCTATTTTTGAGTTTTGCTTGCTTGGGACCCGTGCTTTAATGTTCATCTTGCTAGTTGGAGTGGCACGTTTGTGAGTTTTATTGAAAAATCTTAACATCTAAGTAAATCCCAGACTTTTCACCATTTCCGGGAGAATCCGCCCTGGCCGGATTTCTCAGTTTTCTTTCAAAATCCGGAAGGTGGTTGTCTTTTGACCAAAATCCATGGAAATCTGTCATGTCCGGATTTCTCCAAAGTCCGTTTCCCTGTCGGATCTCCGAGTTTTGGTCTTGGTTGTCTTATTGGTCACATTAATGGCGATTGCACAACCCTTTTGGGGCATTGATATATTGAATCTTGGGGAGTAATTGGTCATTTGAGTTTATTTGTTCGCTTGTCATTTGAGTTTGAGTGCTAGAGCTTGAGGTGTGTTGCTAGATCATGTATTTCAAGGCTATTTTGGAGTGTTGCATTTGAATTTCATGAGCATTGCTCGTATCCTGCTCGTGTTTGTGGGTTGATTGTTGGCATCATCGGTTCCAATTATTTTGCTCTCATGGTATGTGGACATGCTCCTTTCCTCTGTTGGTCATCAATTGCTTTGCTTCATTTTCTTTCATGCCTTTCTTTGCTTCACTATTTCTTGGGTGTGCATGCCATGACCAGGCATTTAGGGTTTTGATTTTTCTACCAGTCCACCAGGTTGATCATTGAGTACTTATTTTGGTCTGGTATTTCACTCTTCTTGGGGCTTGCTTGCATTTTGTCCTAAACCTCCCATCTAATTCATTAGTAGGTCGTGCCTAGTTTTTCCATGCTCCCATGGCAAAGATTTTAGGGTTCCTGACCTAGGGCACAACCAATCCCTCTCAAATTGCTGAGAGGAGGGTTTTCAATTCATATTTGATCCGTTGAAGTCCGTGGTTAGGTCATTGTCGAAGTGCAAACCCTAGATCTATGGTCCTTTGATTCATTTTGGTAAAAATGGGAGAATGTGGATGAGTTCAGGTATTCAATGTCTCTGCGGAATTCTACCTGGTCCAGATTTCCCCGGCTTTCTCATTCCTTCTTTCTTGCAACTTTAATCGAATTTTTTGTCTGTCGTGCAAAAATCCGCTTCCTCTGGATTTTCCCAGTATCTGTGGTTAGGTCATTCTGTCGGATTCACACTTTATGGTGATTTATCTTATTCCTGCTAAAATCCGCTTTCGTTGGATTTTCTTGGATGTTCTGTGTCTCATCTTTTTTCTCGGGTTGAGTATAACTATTACTATTTTCGCTAAAATCCGCCTTGATCGGATTTTTCTGAAGTTTTGGGAAATGATGAATATGAGGATTATGTGAGAAGTTTTCTTATTGGTAGTATGTTTAAATGATCAAATGAACTTATGCTAAGGTTATTCCTTTATTAAATTGGTGGATTCAGATGATATTTTGGGGGTTTATGTGTTTGTCTCATTGGATTCCGCTTGGTCCGGATTTCCTCAGAATTCCTCTCCACTCTGGAATCCATGAGGTGGGCTAAATCTCAGATTTTGGTGATATTGTTCTCTGACACTTGTTGTTTCTTTTGGATCTCATTTTTATCATCATTTTATTTGTTTGTACGCAGGATCGGGGCAAAATGTTGCCGGTCGAGGCAAAGGGAAGGCAACAGATCCAGGTGCAGAGACTTCTGCTGTCTTTGATGCAGAGAAGGTAAAGTTGGATATAAAAAGCAAGATTCCAAAAAAAAATCTGACTTCTATTTGGTCAATAATCACTGATACCAATGTGGGTATGTGGGATAATGAGGAGTTTAAAGCTGAATTGGCAGCACAAAATCTTCCTTTGTTTGCTAGGAGAATTGTGGAATCTAGGTTGGCACATGTAACAGGTTTTCCCTCCATGGTGTAGTGTTATGAATTGGTGCTTGAGTGTGCTAGGAATTATGACAGGGGGACACAAAGGATAATTGGTCCTCAAGGAAGGATTATGGTAGGTTTTAGTCTTGTGTCCATTGCAAGGACTTTTGATATGCCTGACAGGTCACATGTGGTGGATTTTGATATAGACACAACAAGGAAATACTATGAGGAAAATGTGGTCAAGTCCCAATTGGTAATCAACTCTTGGTTGGAGAAGCCCAAGTCTCATTTCTCTAAATTGCCAAAGTAGCTATTCAGGATCAAGTTCAAAAGGGAGTATTACAATGCCATCACTCTTTTCAGTAGACTGGTAGGATTGAAGAGTGTAGTGGTATTTGAAATCTAGATGTTTAATGTTATTGCTCAGATGGAGCAAGGTATTGATTATCATTGGTCAGGTTCCATAAGTGCAGTCATCCACGAGTAGTTGTGCAATGTCTTGCAAACCAAGACTTTCACCATGACCTCCTACCTAGTGTATGGATTGGCAAGATTTCACCCATATAAGGGGTTGAGCACCAGGGGTACATTTGGGCAGGATGCAATATATGAGATATATCCACAGCTCCACCTAACTGGAGGAAGTTATAGAAGAGAAAACGATGCTTTCACAATGTATATCACCAGATTGCTCTAGGGTGCAGAGCATGTGAGAATTTCTGACAAAGCTAAAGAATTGATAAAGAGATATGGAGCATGGTTTATCCAGTTTCCCACTTTCTCTTACACTAGGATTGATGGTTGTCAGAGGGCTCCTTACAAACTCTTGAGGTACCCTACTGATCATATTATATTATTGGCGGTCACTAGGTAGATTTGTGACTTCAACATAGTTGTAAAGGGAGATAAGCATAAAACAGGTTTTGGGAATGATTTTTCCTTGAAGATAGGAATGGGTGAGGTTTTTCCTTCTATCCAGTCTGCTCATGCTTCTAAGGAGGAGATGAGTACTTTTGGTCTCTCTTTCCAGTCCAAGAGAGCAAGGTTTGACATCACTGGTGAGGCACAAAAGAAGGCCAGTAGGGAATACAACCATTAGGTTAATATTGAGGATTATTGGGTTAACCTTGGTGATGAATTTGAGGTAAGAAAGAAGAAGTTTTCTAGGTTTCCAATGGACTTGGTAAGGTTATACAGTGTGAAGGCCATCCCTGACCAGGTGGAAGAGGATGGAAATTTAATTCAGGGTCATGTCTTTGAGGTGGTGAAAGACAAGCCAGTTGGAGAGATTGATTGGTTAGAGGAAGAGAAAACCGAATTGGATCAAATCATGACTCTAGTGATCAAGTACACCAAAATGTGGTTGAAACCACAAAAATATGGAATTGGAGAGTGAGGGTGTCCAATGTACTTATGAACTGATGGGAGACTTGGAGTCTCATTCTACTATTGAGGAATCACACGAACAGGATCCTAAAGGTAAGACAAAAGTGGATTCTCCTTTCAAAATTCAGGTTAGAGATGTTCAAGCTGAGAAGGCGACAGAAGTGGGTAAATAGAGGAAACCTATTGCCAAGAAAAGGAGACATGTCTCAAGGAAAGAGGTTGAAAAAGACAAAGGAGAGAGGGAAGATGTAGATGTTACCCCTCCATTGACAAAAAGAAGAAGGCTTGTGAAGCTGTCACATAAATAGGAGGAGGCTCCTAACACTGATAAGGAGGTTGAACCACCAGTGGTAGAAGTAGAGAGTTCAGGGGAAAGAACACAAGTATACATGAGGAGGTCAAGGAATCCTTCCCCAAAGGATGCTGCTATGAAGGAGGATGTTCCTGTGACTGCCCCCATTGTTGAATACGAAGGTATCTCCATTCCTCAGGATACTGTTAGTGTACAAGAAGAGCCAAGGAAGGATGAAGATCCTAAGGACTTGGGCGAGGATGAATTTCAGGAAGGATATCTTTATAGTGCAGAGGCAAAAATTGACAAGGTGATCCAGTCCCCTTTGGTGGACTATGCAGATTCACCCGCGAAAGAGCAATTGAGTAAATCTTCTCAACATGAGGAGATACCAGTTAAGATCCCTTCACCGGTGTAGGTTGTTGTAGAGGAGAAGTTGCAAGACAAGGATAATCCAATCATGGATATCCCTAATGTGCTAAGTGTTGAGAAGGATGCCCATAATGACCAGCAAGAGCAAGATAAGCAAGATACAGTGCCAACTGAGTCTACTGTTCCAGGTTGGCTGAATAAAGAATTGAAAAGTAAACTGGTAATAGTAGAAGATGCTCCTCCCAATTGGGATGACTTAATTGCCAATATTGAAAAATGAAAGATTAAGAAGAAGGCTAGAGTTATTTCCCAGATTGAGAGAGATGGGTTAGGCAATAGAGTGGCTCACATTGCTACCCCTACTCTTGATAAATATAGAGATAATGTAACTGCCAAAGATTATCATGTGCATACTATTGAATTAGGGCATGCATCTATGGAACATGACATTAAGGAGTATGAAGGCTCCAGTGCTATAATTGTGGGAAGATTGAAGAAGGTTGTACAAACCAGGCATGAGTTGGAGAAAGCGAATGAGAAATTGAAGTACTTGCAGGAGTTGATGAAACCCTTGCAGTCCATTGGCTCTTCCTCCTCTGCTGCGGGTTTCTTGCCTCAAGAAACAATCTCCGAGCTTGAGAAGATGAAAGGAACCACACTTGCCACAGTTGCTTGGTTACAAGGGGTTCAAACTAAAGGATATGTTTCTATAAAAGATATCTTTTCAACTAGAGGGGATGCCATGAGATCAGTGGACTGGTTGAAGATTGTACTGGCTCAAGATAAGGAGGATACTGATTTTCTACTGCAGAAAACTAGAACGATCATGGAATTTACTGAAGATAAGTTTGTAAAGAGTGGGATTCTTCCTTTCCCAAGGGTTTTTGAACCTTGGGAATGGTTTGAAATCTTGCAGATGAGGCAGAAGGCCTTGAAAAATATTCACAAACAAGGAAAGTAGATTGAGGACACTTTGACTGGTATTCATGATAAGTGTATCTCATTCTTTGAAATTATGACAGGAAGGAAGAAGTTTGCTCCGAAGCATCTTAATCTGGAGCAACTTAGGAAATGGTGGAGATATGTTTATTCTCTAGTTGGTGAGGGACCAGTAATTGAGCATTAGCTAGATGATGCTGCAACCTATATTTCAATCATCAAAATATACTTAACTAATAGGGCTGATTGGGATGGTATAGTGAGGTAGGCAAGGGATGATATTAAGTCTCTTGATAGAAGAGTTAGGGTTTTGCCTGTGCCACCTGTTGCTGAGCTGGATAGAGTATTACTGGCCATGCATGGTGAAGAAGATCGAGCTAAGGACAAAGATGGGAAGTAGTTATGTAGGGATACCTTAAAATTTGTGCTTCCCATTGCTCACATGCATTGGGCTGACCCTTTGATACTTAGGCCGATTTGGATGAAATTGGTGCGAATTGCACATTTCATCTTATATTCGAATATCTTTTGAGGCCAACTTTTGTAGGCCAGGGTTTTATTGTAAATTCTTATTTTGGGCCGACCTATCTTAGGGATTCTCTATAAAATGGGCATGTTTCCTCATTTGAGAATATAGATAGGGTGATACATGATACACATAGAGAAGTAGAATAGAGATTTCATATTTGAGTGAATTAGGGTTTATTTTCAAGCAAGTGTTGTAACATAAAACTGGAATTGTTGCCATTTTGGATGACTTAATATAAGAAAGGATATTGTGATTTGGTATCTATCTTGTAGAGCTTCATCTGGCATGGTTCTTGTTGTTCTATCTTTAAAATTGCTTATAAGTTCATAGTTAAATAGTTTGGTGATGCTTAGGGTTTCATGTTTGGAATGTTTGCAATGATCTCTAATCCATACCTTTTGCAGTTAGCTGATTGTTAGCTGCTTTGCAAAGTTAGCCTGAACTTAAAATTGTGCTTAGTTCAATTATAGGGATTTGTTCAGAATTGCTTGAATGAATGTTTGTGATTTGAAAATCTTTAAATACCTTAGAAGATTGCACTATTCCTATGAAATTGCAGATTTATCTGGGTTAAACAAAAAGTAGTTTATGAGAGATCGATCCATTTTGAGCATTTTATCTTTTGGCAGTATCAATCTTAGGGTTAGAAGTAGTCTTAGAATTAACTCTGAAACCTTCATCTTTTTCTATTTCTTTATTATCTGGGTTCAATTAAAAGATTCAAGTATCAATTCATTGTTTAGATCTGATAAGTTTAAATTCTAGTATTTGCTTGTACTAAGGTCCCTTTGTGATTACCAACATTTTCACATTTATCATTGAGTTGTTTCACTGCATTGTCAAGACCTGACATTAGAGACCTTGGGGTTATCTCTTTTCCCATAGAGATTTACCTTTCAAGAGAGATAGGATATCATATTCTGTCTGAGTTGTTGCTATGCAGAAAACACCATCAACAATTATCTCCATTGGAAAAGACTTTGTTGGTCTAGATTTGTCTTATCTTTTCGATTTATTCTGAGTCATGTTACTAGCTACCTCGAGGATGTCCTATTAAGGGATTTAGAGGGATGATTATGGATCGTGACCTTTTTTATTTTCTTGTTGTCTATGGTTTATCTTAGAAAAATGTCTGGGATAATTGGGTCATTAGTATGAGTCGAGGCATTCCTTGTTTGTTGAATTTGTCTTCTGACTACTTGTCTCTTACAAATGGTCACCTTGCACACCTTGTTCTATGTCATACCATGGTGTTTATGCTCCATTTGTGACAATTTTGACACCCAATGATGATGAATATACAAGCATGAAAGTTGGTCTTTTGTCATTTTTCATCTAACATTCCTTCTCCTTTGTCCCTCTTCATGCTAACATCCATCTCTTCTGCGCTAACATTTATTTTGTGCTAAAATTTCTTTTATATACATCTTGACAGAGTCTTGTGACACACAAAAATATCTCGCATACAAAATCATGTTAGAAAGCATCATAGAAAGCATTATCATCATAAATAGATTTATCATATTAACTTGCATATACTTTCATAAGAAAATAGAAAAAACATAGAAACCATCCATATTATGTTAACATTTTATTGTATCACATTTTGTATTATGATTGTATAACATTATATTTCATTCATATCACATCATATTCTATCACATTACATTTCATTCATATCACATTACATTTCCCATTGCACTGCATTACATCATAGTAGATTTTATGCATTGCATTTCACATCACATTGCACACATTACATCACATTTATAATAACAGGGCATCTCATATTGCACATAAAGTTTTGCATTCATATTAGACATTCTCCAACATCAAATTTTGCATTCATATTAGACATTCTCCATCATCACATTTTGCATTATCATATAAGAATTCCATTACATTAACATTTACTTGCATCTGCATATTGCATTCACAATGTTAGGACATTTCTATTGCATTCATTATTCTACATATCATGCTAATATAAACATCCACAAACATAAATGAATCACATCATCATATCATCTTGCATTTATCAAATTAGGTAATCCATAAAACATTTATCATCCTTACATATCATAAAAAGGCATAAACATTCATAACATAATCATAAACGCATAATCATAAAGCATATTAAACTATCACATCATCATAGAAAATACATTAATAGAAATCATAAGCACAAGAACATCCATAGAATAACATCATCATAAACATAAAGCATAGTTATATAACAATGCATTTCATCAACCACCGCCAAAAATGATATCATCTATATATTGCTCAATAATGTGTCACAGGTACAATGCCATGATGTCTCGTATCCAATAAACATGGAGCTCACAAGCTCGATAATCAAAACAATAGTATCCACATACATAATGAATAACATAAATAGAGGTCCTAACCTAAACTACCCTGCTCTCCTATCCTTGGGGCATCCTTCTACTCCTTGCATGGTGACTCTCTAGCCTTGTGCTCTGCGGTGGATGGCCTATCATAAGGGCTAGCCCATCTAGCATTTGAAGTCTCACCCTCTGACCTACTATGGGTACATCTACTCTATGTACTACTACAAGACCTTCCCCATGAACCACTATATATCTCTAAAAATGTGGGCTCCCTCCTATATAGTGGTACCACTCTCTCATAGATATCTCTATAATAATTCATAGCCTTGCTAGCATGAGCATACTTGTCAGCAACATCTACCACACACCCACTATATGCAGTTGTAAAATCAATCTTGTGCTGATGTGTCTGGTACCGACTAATAAAAACTAGGTCCCTCTCAATATAAAAAGAATCCCTCTTGACATTAAGGTCATCCCTCTCTGCTGTGATAGTCCTCAACTGTAGCTCTAGGGCATGTACCTAAGCCTATAGTGTTGTAATTCTCTATTTCGTAGATCCATCATCTCCTCCAACCCCCACCTCTAGCTCTAACACATATAACATCCCCTGAATGATCCTCTCATGGAGGAATCTCTTTGCCTCATCCATCCCTACCTCCTCCTTGGCATGCTCCTCATGTCCCCCCTCTTCATGTGCCTCAAAATACATCACCTCGACCTCTAGATGAGCTACCTCTAGAGTGAGCATCTCAACATACTGCTCCCCCTCCTGAACTGCCACCTCCATTGCTACTCTCACCATAGGGTGGTCCTCCTCCATCTCCTCCTCTCTGATCGATGGTAACTACCTCACTGACTGCCATCCCCCATCCCTCCTCCTCCTGTGATGGTATCCTCCCTATCCTCCTTGTCCATCTCCCCTATCAAATCCTCATCCTCCTCCACCCCTCCAACCTCTGTCACCTCGTCTGACTCTCAGGCCCCTACCTCAGTGCTCTATTGACATTAGCTATTGTGGATCTATCAATGGAAATGGTCTATGAATCAGCCACCTGGCATCATACTTGTGTGGTACCTACATCAGAGTGAGGACCAAGAAATTACTTAAGTGGCTTAAAGCCCCTAGTAGAGTGATTAAAGCCTTAAGTGGCTTGCTATATGCTTATGGGGAGCCATGTCCTTGAGTATTCACTAAGAACCTTTGTTATAGTGGCCAAAATACCTTTCACTTAGTAGCGTAGGAATGGTCATTCTAAAGCCACCTACATCTTCACTAAGCATGTGTAGAGGAAAAAAATACTCTTTGGGGAATTGAGACTTGGTGAGATTGAGAATTGAGTGCCATGGAGGATATCCAGTGCCACAAAGTCTCTAGACATCTATCTTGTTTAAGTGGTTGGAGAAATCTGAGTGGGGATCTAGTGGGTGGTATCTCTCGAGAAGCCATAGGTTGTGAAGTGTGTTTGTAAGTGTCTTTTATAAATTTAAAAATCTTACACATTCAAACCAAACACAAAAAAATAACTACTTGTGACTGTATTCTATGTTTTCCAATCAAATCTCATCAAAACGAATCAAAATTCATTCAAAACCATAAAAACTACAAAATCAACATTCTGGCACCACAACTAATAAAAATAGACCCACAACCGATAGTTTGCACTACAATTGACCATTAGAAAACCAAAAGTGTCTGCCTAAATTTCATTTGAAGAAAACAAACTCACAACTGATATTCTAAACCACATCTGATAACTGGAAAACCACAACTCTCTGCCTGAACTGCATTTGCAAAAAATAGTGCTTCAACTACTTGATAGCCAAAAACTTCCAAAATCCTTGTTCAAATTCAATGTAATCATTTTCATAGTGACTCTTACTGTTAAACCAGAGACTTGCAAGCCTTTTATCAGTCCATTCCAACATTTCCATTTAGAATTCCCTCACATTTTAGGTTGCATCCTTACCTTGCATAATCAATATTATACCTTAGGTTGCATATACCTTTCAAATTTTAGACTTAGGAGGACCATTAAGCTTTTGGATAGTGCTTGGGTGCTTATCCATTTTGTCATTGATCTTAATACTTCACTTTGTCAACCTTTATCATTATCACCTTTGTCAAAATTTGAGTCTTAAGCCTGTGTCCTAGCCTTGGCTCAACTTTGTCAAAATTATCCTCTTGATTATCACAAAGGTCAATGGCATTTGTGTTTGTTATCTTGGACTTACATTATCTTGGTTTCCATCCTTTGTCTCAAATTTTAGACTTCATATTATTAGCATTAACATAACCTCATTTAGATACATATCATACTATTTTACCTTAGTTTTAATTACCATCTTATCAATCCTTAGTCTTGGATTTAGATTGCACCTTCATTTTGCACCTTTATCCCAAAAAAAAAAAAAACATAGCTTAATTTCATCTTAACCTTAGTTGCATCATTACCTTAGTTTGACACCTTTGATCATTAATTTGGCATCATTTAGTCACCTTATCATCATCCTTAATAATTATTTAATCAACCTTTGGTATCCTTAGCATCCATTAGTTTCATATCCTTGCATAATCACATTGCATCCTTATAACCAAAAAATCCAAAAACATAGGTTAGCCTCATTATCACCTTGCATTATCTTCCACCTTGCAAGTCTCACATGGTTGAAACAAGGTCACAAACCAAAATAAAGGATATGGATTTCTCAAGCGATCCCTTTCATGACACCACCCTTGGGAAAAATTCAAATCAATCCACACCTCAAAGAGAGACACCACAAAGAGACTTTACATTGGACAACCTAATTCTAGAAGAATTCAACAAGAAAATGACCCCCGAAGAAATTGAAATAACTTACCAAGACCCAATAATTTTAAGCATGGTTGATCAACTTGTTGGTGCCGATCCTAATATATTTTTCTATGCACTAGCCAAAAAGGGTTCCAAACTCCCTCAAGGATTTGATGTCTCAACCATTGTGGAAGAAGATACACAAAACCCATTTGCCTTAGGGATTCCCTCTTCACAACAAATGTCGACCATACCACTTGGAACAACAACACACATGGAAACCACTACCACACACATCCCTAGAATCTCTACATTGGGAAATTAATCGACCCATACAACTACACAAGGTCAAACTTTCACAATTGGAAGCTCATCAAATTCCATGGGCAAGACCTTCACAAATCCCATTTTTCAAAACACAAATCAAGGTCCCACTCCTTTATTTCAAAATGCAAACCAAGATCCTATACCTACACTTCAAAACACAAACCAAGGTCCTTTATTCCAATTTCAAAGCACACCCTCTTCAAATCAAAACCTACCAAATAAATCAAGGAAGGTTCACATTGTCCCATGAAGAATCCCAAATCAAAACACCAATCAAGTACCTACCCCATCATTTAAAAATTATAATCAAGGACCTACCCCATCATTCCAAAATTCCAATAGAGGACCTACACCATCCTTCGAAAATGCCAATCAAGGACCTACACCATCCTTCCAAAATGAAAATCAAGGACCAAAATACTATACCAAACATAAACATGAACTTTGGGATAAATATTAATGCCAATTTCACTCAAAAAAACACACATAAATATGGTAACTAGGGTACCATACCCAAAAATACCAATTCCAATTCAAATTTGACATGTGAGTTCAACAACAACACCATAACACAAAATCAAACCAATGCAACACCATATCTTGCAGATACTTTGATACAAAAAAATATAGGCCCTTGAACAACAAATGACAAATATATAATTAGAGACCAACAAGAGGACTTATTCCATGGAGGAATTGAGCCCCTTTCCATTTGACATAAATCTATACATGCCACCCTTTCCCCCACATTTCATGAAACAACCTTTTCCTAAGTATAAGGGGATAAGGGATCCCATAGATCACATTCGAGAATTTAACACGTCATGTATGGAAGTCTCATATGATCCTACCTATTTGATGAGATTGTTCCCATGAATCATCACAGGGCCAACCCTTGGTTGTTTTTCACATCTCCCTTAGGGGATTAGAACATGGGGTGAACTAGCTCATAAATTCATTAATTTTTCCTTAAACATTAAAAATTATGTCACCCTTGCAAAATTAAGCACAACCAAACAAGAAGAAGGGGAATCACTTACCTCATTTTATCAAAGATGGTGAGGATTGGTTAGCAAGTTACCTTGTCACATTCCTAAGAAACAATTGGTTACCATGTTTGTTGAGAACCTTGACAAAGAAATGGTGAGTAGCCTCCAAATTCAATGTTGCACAACTTTTGATGAGATCCTTGAGAAAGATGTCCTTATTGAAAAAGGTCTTGTCACAAAAGTACTAGTCAAGATAAACAAAGAGACTCAAAAATCCAATAATGATAAAAGAAAATACTAGTCTCAAAACAAGAATGTCAGAAATGATGGAGTTGTTGATGCAAAAATGATAACCAAAGGTCCAACCATTCATCTCAAAGGTCCCTTTGCACCAAAAACTCAAACACAAAGTCAAAACCAAACATTGAATGCCATCCAAAACAATCAACAATGCAGAGGTCCTCCCCACACCAAGAGATCATACACCCAATTGGGTGAGCCCATTGAATCAGTCTTGAAACAAATTTTTCAATCCAATGTCATAACACTACTAGATATAAAAAATTATGAACCATCATTAATCAAACCCGATTGGTGGAAAGAAGACAAATACTATGAATACCACCACAAAAAAGGACACAAAGTAGCTAGATGTTGGACACTCAAGAATATCATTAAAGACCTTATTGAGAATAGAACCATATCAATAGGAGATTCAAAGGAAAAACCAATATTGATCATACCATATTCAAAACTCCCTTGCAAGACCATGACAAAGGAAAAGCCTCCAGTTTAGGGAATGAAAATAGTGCCAATTATGCAACCGTTAAACATGATTACAACACTATTATCCTTAACATAAGACCATTTGATGACTAAATCGCCACTATTACCATAAAAATTTGAGTTCTAAATGTGTTGTTACCACTCATAGAACCAAGATAACTATTCCAGGACCTCCTTCCAATCTGCAACCAAAAGGCCAATACAATCTCCTAGATCAGCTAGGGAAAACAACCACACAAATTATAATTTTGGAGATCCTTCACATATCACCACAACACAGAGCTATCCTTGAAAAATCATTGCAAGAAGCATCCATACCCGCAAACCTAGATGTCATTGAATTTTAGGCCATGGTTGGATTCTTAGGTATGCCACACCATGTCACCTTCTCCGAACAAGATTTTTTCACCCACAAGTCCAATCATAATGATTCCCTACACCTTGAAGTATGCATTAATAATCATAAGATCAGATGATTCCTAGTAGATGGTGGAGTAGGTCTAAATATATTCTCACTAAATTTGGTGAAAGCATTGGGATACTCTAAGAATTCAATAGACCAATCCAAGAAAATTACTATCAAAGCTTAGGATAATGTTGAGCATTTGTCTAAAGGTGTAATTACACTTCCTATAAGAGTTGGCCTAGCTGTACAAAAAATATTATATCATGTCTTGGATCTGGATTTGTACTATAATATTCTCCTTGGCCACCCATGGATTCATGCCATGAGGGCTATCCCATCCACCTACCACCAATGCCTCAAATTCCCATATAATGGCACTAAAATTACCATTCCAGGAGACCCTAATCATTTTCAATATTGCACAAACCTAAAAGGAATTGTCGAACATCAAGCACCCACCAATCGAGAGGCCTTATCTTCCACTTCATCCACCACTCCATCTAACTACATTGATCCATTCACCCTTATCAAATCATCCACCCCATTCACCACACCTTCCACACCCAAAATCTAGATTCAAGATAAAGGATGCAGAGAATACAACATGAAGAGTATCTTTTTCATTGGAAAGTTACCTAAATCACCTAAATATTATGGAAAAATGCATCCCATGCAACCTAAAGTCATCATTCACAATCATCCTACCACCTTCACTAAATGGGGGGAGCTAGCCAAAAAATATTTGGATGACAACATTCTCACATTGTTGTACAAAGAAGAGGAGGTTATTGAATCTGTTAGCTCTCAAATACATAGGCAAGATGCCTCAAGAGGATGCCAATCTCTTGATAAGCTTCAAGGTAACAGACAAGGTTAAGAATACTCAACCTTCTACTTTTTAAGTGCTACTAGACCTAGGCGGGTGTACCTAATTGAATTGAGTAGACTTGACTTTTAATCTTTTCCTATTGCCCTAATTTGTCCACAATGGCAGATTTGAAATGGACAAAATAAAACAAATTTGGTATAAATTGTATACCAATATTCAAAACTAAACCCTAATACACTCAATTAACAGATGTAAAAATGTGAATGAAACTAAAGAATGAAAAACGAAAGACCAGTGCCTTGTAGGGTTCACGGAGTCAAGAGAAATCTAAAACAAGTTTACTTGTTTTGGCATACATTCAAGTTATTTAGCATTCTATTTGGTTTACAACTTGTATAAACATGCAAGATTGTGATTATTGAGTTCTTCTTAATAATCCAATTGACATTCCCTAATTACTATGATCAATTCAGAGAATTTAATCTTTACTGGAAGAAACAATTAATTGACCATATAGATGCAGCAAATGTGCATTGATGAACTAGGTAAAAACTTGTTTACACTAATTCAAATAACCAGAAAACACCATTACGGAGACAACTTCAATAATACTTTTCAACACAGATCATAAACAACCGATACCAGAAAAAATTGCACCATCATATTAGACTTTCGTTGATATCTCCATGATTTTACATATGCAACCAGTCTCACCCTTTTCAAAACATTGTATTATGCTATCTCTTTTTTGCTATCCTCCATCTAATTCTTTTTCATATTGTTTTCAAAATGGACATTTATACATTGAGAATACGAAAGGACGTGTCCTTTCGGAAATAGGAAAAAACAAAATTCAAAACAAAAGATAGGGAATAATTAAGCTTTAGTTAGCCACAAGTGAGTCGTAGTGAGGTAGTCCAAATAATCCCAACACTTGTATGTATCCGCATCTTTGACAACATTCATGATCATGATTTCCATCTTGACCATTTCCTCATTTTGCTCACTCACTTCCTCTAATGCTGTATTCTCTGCAGAAACTATCTTCATGATTCCATTAAGTATTGTGTCACATTCATTCTTCCATCTGGTGGCATCTTTCAACTCCCCTCTATTATCAAAAAATGTGACCATAGTTTTCTTGGCAGCTTCAAGTAATCCTTGTTTATCTCTTTGCAATTCCTCACAAAATTTTCGATGGAAATTGATAAATTGATTTGAAGCTTCAAGTGCAGTACCATTAGCCTCCTCATTCTTGGCTAATTCATGAAACTTCTCCCTTAATTAATCCATCCATCATGTCATGCTCCTTCAATGTAGTTAGAGTACTAGAATATTTTCCCCATAATTTGTTGAACCAGGATGTCAAATTACCTTGCCTTCTCTTAACAATTGCTACAATTGCATCATATTTTCCCTGATTATAGGCACTTGACCCTACCCAATGATCTTTTGCTTGAGAGCTTTCTCCTTGAGTGAGCATTTTGGCTGGATCTATTGAAATACCAACCAAGTCTTTTAATCTATCATTTTCTCTTAACATTCTCTCATTACTTGCCTTATACATTTCTCTTTCTCTTATCAATGCCTGGATCTGTGCTTTATTCAATTTTGCAATTTCTATCCCAATCTCTACAGTAACCACAGGATCAGCCTCTCCAACCTTTAGGGTCATAACATGGCCAAATGCCTTCTCTATATCAATTACCACTGATTTCCTATTGGGTGGGTACAAAGCCCATATCATCAATGATCCCTCATCAGTATTATACTTAGAACCTACATACACCTCTGTTACCTTTTCCTTATCAAGCTTGTATGTAGCATTACTATCTCTTAAGAAACTATCAAAAACCAAAGCAGAATTCAAATCAAGTCCAGGAAAAATCATGACACCAACATTCTCCAACATTGTCCTCCCCTTTTCAGGAGTTATATTTGTCATTTCATCATCCACACACTTTCTCAATTGATCCAATAATTGCTCTTCATTCCCAGAAGTGACAACACCAACATCTTCTCTTATTTCTTTCCCCTTCAGTTTGTACAAGAATGCTTTGAACTCTGGAGAAGTTATAAACTCATCATCTCAAACAAATGATCTATATTCCATATGCCTTGCATCAATATCACCACTTTCAATACTCTATTCTCTAGTTGGGAAAACATATCACTGAGTCCTTATCCTAGATATTTTCTCTGTTCTGATCTATGGCATCTCATCCATTGGGGTTTCCTCATCTCCAGAAGACAATGTCCCCATATCCTGTAACCCTTGGTTATAGCTTTCAACCACCACCTCTGCTTCCTCTTCATCCAAATTCCTGATCATATCATCAAAAGGATAAGGTACATGCTGATACCTTCCAAAGTTAATCTTTTCTTTGGCTAAATTGATATATCCTTCAGGGTCAAAGTTTTTCCTAGGTGATCCCCTTTTCATATTATAATGCAACAATCTATCAAGGATTGAATTATATCCCTCCTTAGCCAACACAGTGAAATCACCAAAACATAATGTACTAGGCATGAAAGCCTGCTTCCCATAAGAACTGAAAAGCATCACATTGTTGAAATCCATTTGTCTGACAATTTCCAAACATGCAACCCTGTTTGGAACTGTCCTTGGCAAAATAAAAGGGGCATCCTCAAATCCACACACCCTGATCATTGTAGCTCCTTCCAAACAATACCAGTCACCCCAGTTATGATCAATTGGCCCATTGAAATCTTTGGGCCGAAGAAACCTTTTAATCTCATTAGTCAATGAATAGTTACAAGGATACTTATACAACTTGTACAAAGTTTTCACAAAATATTCTTCAAAGTGGATGAAACTAGAATTGGAAAAGCTGCTATCCCAAATAGTAGTCCACAACTGAACAGGAAATGCCTCACCCTCCTTACCAATTTGAAAAATTCTCATTTCTAGAGGCCATACTCCCAACTCCTGTCCAAAATACAACACCAAGTGCATCAACAATGAATAATGTCTGAGATGAACAATAGAAGCTCCACCCTTTATAGCCACCAATCCTGAATCAAGCTCCCTAGCAATATATGAAGCATAATCGAATGGCCTGGAGTTATGATACTGAATATCTACTGTGATAATCATTGGCACAATTGACATGAGTTCCGGGGCATCCATCCCCAACACTTGACACACTGAGAAGTATGTGTATTTCATGTAAGGCTCAAACAAATCTACATGATAAGGAGGCCCCTCACTATCTTGCAGAGGTTCTGATTTGCTACCCTATTTAACTCTATGAATAGGCAACCTCCAACCCTTATAGATTGTATCCATCCTTGAAAATTCTTTTTCAAACTCTTCGCAACTGATCTCCTCATTGCAAAACCCTTCCAATTTGAAAACCTCACCCATTGCTTCTTTAGACACATATATCAGTGGTTTTCTAGATGGGTCACATATAGCCTTGTGTTTTGGATCATAATTGTCTGCAAGCACTTTTACTAATTCTGCATTTACAAAAATATTAGGGCACACCAATTTCCCTACATTTAACTTACATGGGTTGCAGATTGGTTCAAAATGGTTTCTTCTGTGGTAATGGAAATTGAAAAGCTCATAACCTCTTATGGCAGTCTAGACATCACCTATGAACTTGCACTTGTCATCTAATTTATCAACCTCTACCCTAAGCTATGTAGACCTTCTTGCTTTAGGGCTTGAGCTAGGTAATTGATCAATAAGGTCTTGGTTCAACCTCCTTTCAATGCCCTCATGCTCTGTATCAATCTTTTGTTTCTCTCCTTTTGACAGACTACTCACACCAGGATTTCTACCCTTACCCTTCCCAGAACCAGAGGACTCCATTCTCAAGCTTACAGAATCAAAAATGTAAAAACCAAGGAACAGTCACTTACAGTATTCCGCTCGAGCTCCTCAGACTAAAAATATCCCGGTTCTCTGCTCAGCATGCCAATTCACCTGCAATCAATTCAGAATTGAAGAATTGATACAAACTTCATTGTTATATCTCATCGTGCCATTAATGAAGCACAAATGAAAATCCATTTGAAATTGGCATTGTCACGTCAACTATCGTTTCAATGAGAAACTTTCAAATCTGGGGTGAAGTCCTTTTGCAACGTCTATTACACCCTTCGCCAAGACATAACATGGTCTTACCGACACTTGGGATCCAAAAATGCTGACTGTCACTTCCTTTTATGTCGCTATAACAATTCCGAGTCGGGGAGATGTTACATAGCCTTCATTGTGTCATACCGATATTCATTCTTCAAGTCATAGTCGCTGAGACAAAAACACCCTTTCACCGATGAACTCTCATTTTCGGCGTGTCCACCAAGTTTTCTCACTGAAGAAATAAACCCCACCAATGAAATAATACCTTCGGTAAGACAGTAAACCTTCGAGAAGACCTATATCGATACCAAATGTCTTACCGACATCACTCCTCCATATT
This sequence comes from Sequoiadendron giganteum, assembly GCA_007115665.2. Lineage (NCBI taxonomy): Eukaryota > Viridiplantae > Streptophyta > Pinopsida > Cupressales > Cupressaceae > Sequoiadendron > Sequoiadendron giganteum. Next base: position 426,315,828 of record CM021106.1, read on the forward strand.
ACTCCTATTCGGTGAAACTCACCTCGACTTGCTTGTTGGTATAACATTCAAACTTTGGTGAAACCTTATGTCAAAAAGTTCTTCTCCTGGCGATGCATATCTCTATCGACATACCTTTAAAATCGGTAAGACCCCAATACTCTCTCCAATAGCTTTTTGGATCCCCTTGTATTTAGTTCGGCAAGACAAGAGTCACTTCACCAAGACCTTCCCCAACGAATATAAGTCTTATCGAGACATTTTCTTACAAGCCGATCAGTAAGACGAAATGATTTCATTATGAATTCATGTTGATACCCACTAGCTTAGCTGAAATGACCACTCCACATGCTAGTCGGAAAGACCAATTGGATTCGCCGTGACACTACAATGACACCCTAGCATATGCCAATACGAATCTTCTTAGTCGTTAAAACAAAAGAAAAGTCTTGCCGATTGTCTGCAACAAACACATGTTAGTGAAAAATATATCTCGGGGAGACTTTTACTATGTCTTGCCGATATGGGTCTTTCAATGAAATCAGGAGAGGTAGACAGATTCAAATGGATTACATGACCAAAAATAAGCAAGGCAATGCAAAGAAGGGATTTTATACTCATGATAAGGACTCAATGTTGGAAACCCTTGAATGCAATAGACTGTAAAAATTCAAAATTTTACAGTTCTAACAGAATCGAAGAAATTGCTAGTAGAATAGTATCCAAAAGGGTTCCACATAATGAAATGACAAGGATATGATGGATGCAGTGGCACTAGACTAAAAAAAAGGAATGTTGGAACCCTTACAACCTCCTAAACTTATAAAGCACTAAGGGTTGGGTTTTGTACCAGTAAAAGTGACTATCTGGGGTATCCAGTTACCTTCGAGTGATGTCATTAATGCTTTAGATGAGATCAAGACATACAAGGACTCTTGGGACTTTGATACTGATTCCAATGAATATGAATGGGATTCCCTATCCTCCACTACCTTCATTGATCTTGATAAACTGATTGGAAAATTTGATGAGCCTTCCCTTGAAGAAACAATCCATGAAATGCTTACAATTGGTTCACCATAAAACCACCAAGTCCCCATCCAAAAGTCCCTTTGAATAGAGAAGAATGGATCAAACACTTTTGGGAAACCATTGATGCTACCTCCTGGGAACCTAATGACTCTACTTCCATCTTTACCATGTTTGCCTACACCATGACCCTTGACAATACTGATGATGGCTTACCCCTTGTCTACCCACAACTCATAGATTGGGATCAACAAGAACCACCAAGTTTGGATCATTTCAAGAATGACAAAGTGATTGTTGAGTTCATGGGACTTCATGAAGGAATACCAATTGGGGATCATAAGGATGGATTTTCCATAGAACTTAATTATGTAGTATACTTTGCTAAGGTTGTCCTATCCTCTAGTCGTAAAAGTGAAAATGAAAAAGGTAAAAATAAAAATAATAGGTCTTCAGGTAAAAACCAAAAGGCACTTGTTGATTGTGAAAAAGTAAAAATAAAGGACACATTTGAAGGTGAAAACCTCTCTAAGTCATTTGAGGATGGAGGACTAGATAGTCTCCCTATAGACCAGGAGAGATCACCATTTCTTATATAAGAAATAAAAGAAGTGAACATTGGGACACAAGACAATTTTAGAATAATAAAATTGGCAACATCTTTGACCACTAAGAAAAATCTTGAGTTCACAACATTATTGTAGAAAGACAAGTTAATTTGCATGGTAATATGCTGATATTCCTAGATTGGATTTCGAACTAGTTCTACATCATTTACCACTATTACAAAATTCCAAACCATACAAATAGAAGTGAAGGAAAATGCACCCCCAAATTGTACTCTTGGTCAAGGTGGAATTGAAAAAACTCCTAAATGTTGGATTCATTTGCTCTATTGACTATGCAAATTGGATATCAAACCTTGTTCTTGTCACCAAACCCAATGGTCAAATAAGAGTATGCACAGATTTCAGAGATCTCAACAAAGCTTTTTCTAAAGATGATTTTCCTCTACCAAACATTGACATCATAGTATACCTTATGACCGAATATGAAATGATATCACTTATGAATGGATTCTTGGAATATAATCAGTTAAGAATTGCTCCTAAAGACCAACTGAAAACAACCTTCACAAGTGCTTGGGGAACTTTCTACTGGAATGTCATGTCATTTGGACTTAAGAATGCTGGAGCTACATGCTAGAGAGCCATGAAAACCATTTTTCTTGATTATATGGACATACTTATGGAGGAATACGTTAATGAACTTCTCTCAAAATATCTAGAATGACATGGTCACATAGAAATCCTGGACAAGATTTTCACATGACTTGAAAAATATCAACTCAGGTTAAATCCAAGGAAATGTGTTTTCGGGGTCCACTTAAGAATGTTTTTAGGATACATTATCTCTCATAGATGGATAGAAGTTGATCCCACCAAAGTAAAATCTATATTGGACATGTCACTACCAACCAAAATTAGTTAGATAAAGACATTACAAGGAAGATTACAATCAATCGGTAGGTTCATTGCTCAGCTTGCAGACAAGATTCATCTATTTCAACATCTATTACACAAAGGAATTCCATTCAATTAGATAGAGAAGTGCCAAGAAGCATTCGAACAGGTCAAGAATTATCTATTGACTCCACAAGTTCTTATGCCTCTAATTGATGGAAGACATTTGATATTGTATGTGATAGCAACTACATCAGCTCTAGGAGCATTGTTAGCCAAAATGATAATGATGGCAAAGAGCGAGGAATTTACTACATCAATCACACCTTGGTCGGATATGAGTTGAACTATATCCCTATTGAACAAGCATCTCTAGCAATTGTATTTTCACCACATAAATTGAGACATTACATGTTGAATCATAAGACAAAATTGATTGCTAAAATTGATCCTCTAAAATATCTTCTCAGCAAAGCAGCTCTGACAGGAAGACTAGCTAAGTGGGTTATGATCCTAAGTGAATATGACATTGAGTATGTTGACAAAAAATAAATAAAAGGATACATGATAGCTGATCAACTTGTAGATGCACCAATAAAGGTAGATCATCCTTTGATATCTGCTTTTCTAGATGAATCGATCTTTGTCATAGACACACCAACAACATGGAAACTGTACTTTGATGGGTCTTACACAAGTCATGGTTCAGGAGACAAAATTTTATTCATCACACCTCAAGGAGATTCCATTCCCAAGTCATTTCAAATAGCATCTCCATGCACTAATAACATAATGGAGTACGAAGTATTGTTGATAGGACTCTAGATAGCAATAAAATGGAAAATCAAGGATCCTCAAGTTTATGGTGATTCTCAGTTAGTGATTAAGCAAGTCAATGATGATTATGACACCAAGGATGAGAAATTGATTCCCTACAAATGCATGGTGGATAGCTTTCAAATTTACTTTGATGTTATTTCCTTTGATAAGATACTAAGAATCTAGAGTAAAGCAACTACCATAGTGGCTACAATTGGATCTCTCTTGGACATTCCTAACATTACATCACAATATGAGTTCTTGGTAGAAAAATTGTTGATCCCTACGTTTGATGTCCTCAAAACTGAACTTGTGTGCAAAATATTTGGTCTCAACTCTCCCTTGTATAAAGACATTTACAATTATTTGCATGACCAGACTCTCCCTCCTGACTTGTCCTCCAACCAACACAAAACCTTTATTTGACAAGCCTCTAAGTATGCCATCATTGAAGATACCCTTTACCGACATAGTTCAGATAACACCATCCTTCGATGTCTTTAATCAAATGAAGCACAAACAACCTTACAAGAGGTACATCATGGTATATGTAGAAATCACTCTACTGGTCCTACCTTAGCCAAAAATCTCATGAGGATGGGATATTATTGGCCTACAATGGAATTTGATTCCTATCATTTTGTGAAGAAATGTTGCGAATGTCAGATTCATGGGGATCTTATACATGCACTAGCTCAGGAACTACAACCACTTACTTCTCCTTTGCCGTTTCCTCAATGGGGACTCAACCTTGTAGGAAAGATCCACCCAATGGACATAAGATTATTCTTGTCACTACTGAGTACTTTACAAAATAGATCAAAGCCATCCCATTGGCTTACATCACTAGAAAGTAGATAGCCAAGTTCATCCCGAATTACATCATTTGCCACTATAGTATCCCATAGTCCATCATTACAGATAATGGTCACCCTTTTAAGAACTAGGATGTCCATGAGCTTTAAAAAGAATTCATATCCAACATCATTTTTCTACCCAATATTACCCCCAAGGTAATGGTCAAGCTGAGGCGTCTAATAAGACTATCCTAAAAATCTTAAAAGTAGACTATCAATGACATTGGCCATGATTGGCACCTACAAATCAATCCTACTCTATGGGCCTACCACACTAGTGTTTGCACCCCCATAGGAGACACTCCCTACTCCCTAATCTTTGGATCTAAAGCCATACTTTCTATTGAGGTCGAGTTACCATCTCTTAAAGTATCTATGAAAGGATTAGTTGATCAAGAAGAATATTGTGTATCCCGTCTACATGAACTAGAATTACTGGATGAAAAGAGACAAAATTCTTTGACACACTTGTGAGCATATCAGAATCACCTTTGAAAAATCTACAATAAGAAATTCCAACCTAGAATTTTTGACATTGGTGACCTAGTCTTGAAAGAAAATTTGAAGAATCAAGTAGATCGAGAAAAGGCCAAAAATTCTGAACCTAACTAGTTGGGCCCATATATCATCACAGTAGCATATGGATTAGGTGCTTATAAAATCTCCACTCTTGAAGGAGAACTATTGCCTGAACCTATCAATATCATGCACCTCTACAAGTACTACACTTGATTATCAGAGTATCCCCTTTAAAAAGAAAAAAATACAAAAAAAAGAATGAATACAAAAATTAAAAAAGATAGTCACCTTGATGAAAACCTGACAAACAGGTGTCTTGGTGACAATAAGAAAAATAAAAAAATAAAAAAATTAAAATAAAATAGTTAAGAGAAATAATTTGTCCAAAAGAGAAAACCATTTCGATGGCACTTTGGATAAGTACCATGGTGAAAACTTGGAAAATAGGCTCCATGTGTAGTTAGTCTATGCCCCTTTGTCTACTATCACTCCATTTGGTCTTCCATCCCTCTACTCATCCATTCACATATGTCACTTATTCATAATAAAGCTTCGCCATCCTCCCAGGGCCTGGGAACCACTGACATTTAGTCCCCTTTTCCTTCATGCTCATACTCTTCATTCGTCGCTTCTCCTCATGCATAATAATTTGACCCTATACTTGACTGGGGACAATTCCTTGGCTTACATATTTATGGGAAAATAACACATGGTATCAACCACATAAAATGTCAAAAATCTGAAAAAAATCATAAAGCATCAAAATCCAAAAAAATCATAAAATATGAAAATCCAAAAAAATAAAAACCATCAAAATCTAAAAACATCTAAAAAATTCAAAAACTTCCAAAAACAGAGTCAGAGTCATTTTGTGTTAGAGTGGTTAAACTACGTTGTCTCCACGCCTTCGCTACGTAGGCAAGGCTCGTCTTAAATGGGGCCCCCAAGACATTAGGCTAGTCCTTTAGGTTGTCCAAATAAAATCATGACTCAGTCTTTTGTCAAGTAAAACAAAGTCAATTCATGTCAAAATATGAGGTATTTGTGTGTATAACATAGGAAAGGGCATCAATCGATGAGCCCCCAAGGCCACCTAGGTCAGTCCTTTAGGGTTTGTAGAATTTAGTCTTGTTCTTAGTATGTGATCAATCATTAGATAAACCAAATCATGAATCAACAGACAAGCACAACCAAGAAATTTCTAATCAATCTTCAAATCAATCAGTCATCTTATCGTCAATCAATCGATCAAGTCACTAGTCCTATAATAGAATAGGGAATTATCTCATCTATCCCATTCGATCTTGTCACTTATATTTTAATAGGATGTATCGTTCTTGAGATTAGAATTCATATTTGGTAAATTTTGTTATCCACCTTATGCAAGATGTGTCCTTGCAGCTAGGTGCTTTATCAACAAACGGTCCCTCGGTCAATTTTGTCAAATGTGTTACTTTCCTCAAATAGGATATGTCTTTCCTAAAAGTGGGCATCGTCACATTGGTCAATCATATCAATCACACTTTATCAAAATCAATCAGTCTTGTCATATTAGTCACTTAATCTTTCCTTGATCAGGATGTATCCTTGAAACGAGGTGCAATTAGTCAAATCAACTGGTCAATCTTTGTCAACTTATCAATCAAATCTGGTCCTCTTGGTCAACCTAATCAATCAACTCAAACAATAATATCAGTATTATTGACAAACACTATCTCTATTGGAAAACACTTTGTTGGTGTAGATTTTTCTTATCTTTTTGATTTATTTTGAGTCATGTTACTAGTTACCTCAAGGATGTCATATTAAGGGATTTAGAGGGACGATGATGGATAATGACTTCTTTTCTTTTCTTGTTGTTTGTGGTTTTTCTTGGCAAAAAGGATGGGATAATTGGGTCCTTAGTATGAGTTGGGGCATTCCTTGTCTGTTGACTTTGTCTTTTGACTACTTGTGTCTTACAAATGGCCACCTTGCACACCTTCTATGTCATACCATGGTGTTTGTGCTCCATTTATGAAAATTTTGACACCCGATGATGATAAATATACAAGCATGAAAGTTAGTCCTTTGTGACTCCTCATCTAACATTCCATCTACTTTGTCCCTTTTCATGCTAAAAATTATTTCTTCTACTCTAAAATTTCTTCCATCTACATATTGATAGAGTCTTGTGATACACAAAAACATCTTGCATACATGAATATGTTAGAAAGCATCATAGAAAGCATTATCATCATAGATAGCATTATCATATTAAGTTGCATAGATTTGCATAAGAAAATACAAAAAGATAGAAATCACCCATATTATGTTAACACTTCATTGCATCACATTTTTCATTATGATTATAATTCATTGCATAACATTATATTTCATTCATATCACATCATATTTTATCACATTACATTTCACATCACATTGCATTACATTATGATAGATTCTACACATTATATTTCCAATCACATTGCATTACATCATGATAGATTTTACACATTGAATTTCACATCACATTGCATTCCATACACATTACATCACATTAAATGACATATCATACTACACATAATATTTTTCTTTCATATTAAAAATTCTCCATCATCACATTTTGCATTATCATATAAGAATCCTATTACATTACATTAAATTACATCTGCATATTACATTCACAAACATTAGGAGATTTATATTGCATTCATTATTCATATATATCATGATAATATGAACATCCATCATCATAAATGTGTCACATTATCATATCATATTTAATTCATCAAATTAGGTCATCTATATTGCATTTATCATCCATACATATCATAAAATGAATAAGCATTCATAACATAATCATGAATGCATAATCATAAAGCATATTAAACCATCAAATTATTGGAAACACAGTTGCTGTTGCACCAAAAGATTGACTTGTTAATGCCCAATACAACTATGAGAGTTAACAGATCCATGGGAGGCGGTTAAGCCATGGCACGAATCCTGAGGGGAGCACTGACCATCTACCAACAAACTCCCCCTCATTGTTACCCGTGGGGATTCAAACTTGACACCTTTGGTTCTGATACCAATTTTTGGAAACACAGTTGTCGTTGCACCAAAAGATTGAACTATTAATGCCCGATACAACTATGAGAGTTAACAGATCCATGGGAGGCGGTTAAGCCATGTCACCATCTGCCAACATACATCATCATATAAAATTCATTAATAGACATCATAAGGACAACATGAACATCCATAGCATAACATCATCATAAACATAAAGCATAATCATATAACAATGCATGTCATCAACCATCACCAAAAATCATATCATATATATAACTCAATAATGTCTCATAGGTACAATGTCCTGATGTATCATACCAAATAAACATGGAGCTCATAGGCTTGATAATCAAAACAATAGTGTCCACATACATAATGAATAACATAAAAAGAGGCCCTAGCCTAAACTACCCTAATCCCTTGTCATAGGGGCATCCCTATCCTCCATGTGCGGTGACTCTCTAGCCCTGTGCTTTGTGGTGGATGACCTATCATAGGGAGTGGCCCATCTCACATCTGAAGTCTCACCCTCTAACCTACTATGAGTACACCTGCTCTATGTCTTGCTGTGAGACCTACCCTATGAACCACTACCAATCTCTAAAAACATGGGATCCCTCCTCTCCAGTGGTACCACTCTCTCATAGAGATCTCTGTAATACTACATGGCCTTGCTGGCCTGGGTATACTTGCAAAAAATTCCTACCATAGACCCACTTAATACAGTGATAAAATCAATCATGTGCTGATTTGTCTACTACCAATTGATAACAACTAGGTCCTCTCAATTTTGAAAGAATCCCTCTTGACCTTGAGGCCATCCCTCTCTGCTGTTACAGTCCTTAGCTCTACCTCTAGGGCTTGTACCCGAGCCTATACCATGGAAATCCTCTATTCTATAGATCCACCATCTCCTTTGACCCCCACCTCCTCTAGCTCCACATATCCCATCCACTGAATGATCCTCTAATGGAGGAATCTCTCTGCCTCATCCATCTCCGCCTCCTCCTCGACATGCTCCTCATGTCCCCCTCTCCCTATGCCTCAAACTCCATCACCTATACCTCTGGCTGATCTACCTCTAGAGCGGGCATCTCAACATGCTACTCCCCCTCCTGAACTACCATCTCTGCCACCTCTGCCACTACTCTCACCTCGCACTGGTCCTCCTCCATCTCCTTTTCCTCTCTAATCGATACTAAATTCCTCACCAGCTACTGTCCCCCATCCCTCCTCCTCCTATGATGGTCTCCTCCCTATCCATCTGCCCATCCTCCTCCATCTACTCTCCCTCCACCCCTCCAACCCCTATCACCTTGTCAGACTCTTGGGCCCCTACCTTGAAACTCTATTGGTGATTTTTGTTGTGGATCTATCAATGGTACTAGTCTTTGAATACCCCACCAGGAATCATACTTTGGTGTAGTACCTACATCAGCATCCCCTCCTCTCCACTCCCAATATAATTCTTGTAAGGCATCAATCTCCTACCCTATTGTGGTAACAACAATTTGAGGCCTGTTGATGGTGTTTTCATGCACTTCACAACACAGGTGATGCATAGGTGCATCACCTCTTTTGAAAGACAATCTTCCACAATCAAATTGCAGAACACTATCCCAAGGTCTCTCCGATGTCAGGTCTTGACAATGCTTGGAATATTTCAGTTGTTTATGTGATTTGCTGGAATCACAGGGCAGCCTTACATGGTTGAAGCTATAGGGGAATTGAGTTGATAAATGGAGTTCTAAAGGTCTGGAATTGATATACTTTGCTGCAGGCTCAAACAGTAGTCTTAGACTCCATCATTTCATTGGATTTGGCTTTACAATGGGCAACGAACCTTGGCACAAGTTTCTAAAAAAGGGAAAAAAGGGAAGGGTGAGGAAGAAAGATGTTTCCTGGACCTGCAACTATCGATGAACAATGATCATGGAGGTTTCTGCTATGGACAGTTTTCTTAAACTGGATTTCACTTAATCAGAATTCTCACAATATCATGAAATCGGTGCTATCTTCTAGGGACTGCAGATGTTCATCATTCATTCATTATGGAAACATGAACAAAGATAAAGTTTAATGAGCAACAATGGAATCAAAGTCCAGACTAACTTTGCACAGTCATCTACCTTTAGCAAATGACCAAAAGTATGGACAAGGAAAACATACACACAACAACTATCTCCAAAACCAGATATAACATACTAAATCTACCAAGTTTAATCTAAAGATACTAGAACAGCAAAATAACTTAAAGCAAAGCTATAACTAAAAGGGAGAGGAATCATGAAACATATTGAGAAACCAAGAAAATACACCAAAAAATGACTGTATTTGCTATTTATAATTTCTGCAGCATGCCTTTACAACAACTCAACTCTCTTAAAATGAGAGGAGGAGAGCCCTATTTATTATTTTCAAAAAGAAAAATGAGTGGCCAAGATTCGATTCTATTATGTGGCCAAGATTCATCTTACATTAGGGTTTCACCTACCCCCAAATATATTACATTTATATATACTTTTTTGTCTCTTCCCTATTTCGTCATCTAGTGACAGCACTATAGCAAATTTGTCTTTTAGCCATTTGCTCTTTGCTGTAGCTATTCTTCAAGGAACTGTTCATCGATGACCAAGTTGCCCTCTCACTTCTTCAATGTGGCATACTCCATGAAACTCAGGATTAGAGACTGAAACTTCTCCACCTCCAGGATGTCAGCCTTCAAGATTTGGTAACTCCATTCCTGGGAATTGCTGCCAAGTTTCTCCCAGTCTGCCTCATACTTAGCATCGTTCTCTTTGCAAACTTTTGATTGTGTGAAGGCTCGAGCCACAAAATACATGAACTCGGTGGTGATTTTGGCAGACATCCCATCTTCCATAATCTTCAAGATGTGGGGCTTGATGTTTTCGGGATTGATCTCGACCGCGTGCACCTCATATCCCATCATCAGTTTGAGATACTGAGTACACTCCTCCCTGGACTCCCTTTCCCATTCAATGTCAGGCGCTATCCATTCCAAAATATGCTCTAGCCTTCTCTTTAAATGGTTATAATCTCATTTCCAGGTATCCACCCGCCAGTGGTCGTCGTCCTTGAAGGCAAGGTCCTTCTCCCAGATATCACTCGGCAGTGCGAGAATGGCCTCAATCTTTGGGTAGGCTACATCGTACTTCCTGGGGAACTTCTCATAGATCTGCCTCATGTCCTCAAGAGTTTTTTGAACCTCTAGGAACCTATTTGCTGCCTGAGTGGCCACATTGATACCTGTGTTCACTATGTCCAAAACCTGCTGGAACCAATTTTCCGTAGTTTTCTCCAAGTTCAGCCTCTTTTCTAGTTTGTCAATTTGAGCTCTGGACAACAACTGAGGCGGGGCTAATGATGTTGTAGGCTGATCATCTAGAGACGACCACTGCTGAATATAAGTTGTTAGGTCAGCCACCTACTCCTTTAATTCCTCCTTGGAGATCTTATCCTGTTAGATAAGATGCACTACTGTGGCGACCGATTCCTGGAGATGCTCAACTTTCTACTCCCTTGTGGCCACTCCCAGATCGATGGTGGAGACGTTGTAAGTTATGCCTTGTTCCCCAACCATCGGCGTTGCTAATTGCACTGCTCTTGATCCTGAGGCATCCATGGTTATCTTCGATCTAACCCTCGGCTTCTTGTCTTTTCTGGTGCTTACCCATGCTCTGGCCATGATGGCTTCTAGCCTTGCCTTGGGATCCTTTGGCGCGGGAGTCTTTTGCTTGATTTTCCTTTGTAGCCAATCAGGCATTTGAGGTTCTTCCCTCGGTGGTATACTTTGAGTCCCGTTGTCCTCCTTTTCAAGTTTGACAGTTCTGACAACAAGAGCCTTCTCATTTACTCCCGTATCTTCCTTTCCTTCAACATAAACTTGCTTGAATGCCTCATGTTTAGCGGGGGACTTAGTACGTTGCTGCTCCTTGGGTGAATCCTTCTTCTCAACATTCTCCTTCTTGTTTAAAGTATCTTGACGCTCCTCGGGGCTCTCTGCCTATTTTCTCTCTTGGAGGAAAGTTTCCTCACCATGCTCTGGAGTTTGGTCATGTTCCTCAGTTGGAGATCTATTACCTTCTGTCTTTGGCATAACAGTCTCCTCTTCCTGTGCAAGCCGATCCTTAGCCTCCTTGTCCTCAATTTCCTTGAGCTACTTACCCCACTTCGCATTGAGCCCGGGATCATTTGATTCTTGGATCAGTTCAGCATCAAGGTCCTCACTAGCCTCACTGGACTCACTACCCTCACTTGAAGATTCATAGGCCACCTTATCAATTTTTTGATGCTCGAACAAGGGGTGTTCGTGATATTCAAACTCTTCATCTTTTTGCACCTTCTCAGCCTCAAGCTGCTATCATTCACGCTCGTTTGATATCTGCATGGTCACCTTCATCTTTGGTGATTCAGTAGAGGGGGATGCCATTGGAGTGGAGGCCATAGCCTGAGCTATCACAGCCTAGACTATTGGATTGGTGAGCATCCCCCAAAGCTCAGAAGGCACATTCTGCATATACTTCACCAAAGACTCTGGAAGGCTTGGGGTTGGCATTGTGGCAGTGGAAATGGAGGGAAGGGAAGGAGACATGGAGGGAGAGGTCATAGGCGAGGTGGCGACGGATGATGAATCCATGGGAATGACCTGCGATATTGGAGGAGACTGAGCAAGGTGGATGGAGATATCCACCATGGGTGGGGAGGAAGCAAAAGCTAGAATTGAGGCAAGTGGGGTGGCGGCGGTGATTATAATGGGTGGAGATCCAAACGAGCTAGATCCTTTGCTTGTGATCCTGAGGGGCGAACCCTTAGGCATCACCGTTGTCCCCGTGCCTCCTCTTGTTTTTCTTTTCTTCTTAGAGGGCTCCGGCTCGAAAGACTTGCGGGCGTAGACTTTTGGTTTGGGCAGTTGTTAGCTAGCCTCCTTTTTTTTCTTAGTCTTCGAAGGTGGTGGGGCTTTAGATTTCTCCCCAATTGCAGTGGCAACTTCCCCACCTTCGGAGTCACTTAGCTCACTTACATGTTCACTTGCAATCTCGGTGTATGTTAGGACGACCCTTTGTTGTTTCAATTGGGCCACCCTCTTGTCGATCCATGCTCTCATTCGAGCTTCAATGGACCTGGTGAGCACACTAATGTCATTAAGCTCTGGAGTATCCCAGTTGATAGCGGGCAACGACAGGTTGGAAACTGTATCATAAACTGGATCCACAATTGCTTCCTCATCCTCCTCCAGCTGATCAGGAACCGGACATAAGTTCACCCTTCGTACATGGATGTCGGTCATGCACATATAATATCGCAACCATACCTCAAGATCATCCTTGCAGTTGGCCTAGAAGTCCTCAATGTTGTGGAGGTGGGAATATCCATGCCCTAGTGCCTTTTTGACATGGCCATAGGGATCCATCCATGGCCTAGCTGTATATTGTTCAAAATTATATTCTCCCAACTCCCTTTCTGAATATCATGTGCACTGGGAAGTGTGGACCTTATACATCCCCTGTCCAAGGTTCATGGGGTAGACAGGACCTGCCAGATGCTTTTCACTCAAGACACTGTGAATGTGTCACAGCTGCTGAGTCAGCTCCAAGAGAACAATCCAGTCATTTGGGTACTGGGGCAGCTTGTTTGGTTTATCTGAGAAGCCTTCGGCATGGATGTAGGTGAACCTTGGCAACTGGATGTACTAGAAGGCATATTGTCTGAGGAGGACCCTGGCACTGTGGGACGTCCTTCTATGAAAATCTCCTCCCATCGACCGGATGACGTGGGCAATGAACGCGTCATTCACCCTGCAGTAGTTCCTTTTGAAATTCCTAAACTTCAACTGAGGGTACTTGTCATATGGTTTGAAATCTAGCCCCGATAGATCGTTGGGCACCATTGTCAACCCTTGATAATGTCGCCGATTGGTGAGGGAATACACCAAGTAAGAGGTCATGAAGAATTTGTTAGTTTTCTTCACAGTGGTAAACTGCTCGTGGAAGTAGTCACTGATGATTTCACCCCAATAGAAGGTGGTACCCTTACCTTAGAGAATCTATTCTATGAATTAGAACATCCACTCCTGAAAGAAAACCGTGCTGGGAAGGCCCATGACTCGGCTAAGCAGAGTTACTAGGTCATGGTAGTCTTCATGGAAATTGCTGCGGTAGAGCTTCTGAGGGAGCTTCCCAGCACTAGCCCGTTTGTCCTTCAACTAGCACTAGTTGATAAGCCTTTTACAATCCAACGGGTCCTATTCCCACACCTCCTTATAGTCTTCCAAGGTGGGGACCGCCATGCTCTCGAAGGTGGGAATGTGGAAGGTCTCAGTTATACCCGATGGAGACATATCCGCAAGGATATTCCCCTCATGATCCACAATTGTTCTGGTATCAAACTGGTATGCCTCTACGCATGCCATTACCAGCTTCGGGGCCACTAGGGCCGGTAGGAAATTTGCAGCCTTAGCAAGTCCACTGCTCTTTATCAACTTGGCATTGGCTATTTTTGGGTTAATTCTGACCCTCTGCGTGAACTCATCAACATCGACCTGACCAATGTTGGTATTTGAGACGTCCCTCCAAAGGGTAGTGATCTTAGACTAGATAGGGACCCCTTAGAACTTGTATTTCATCAGGTCTTTATCTTCCTTGCCCCTTGGTGGCTTAGCCATTTCTTTTCCCTTTTTTGAAGCACCGAAAGTCTCTGGGTTGGATTCCATAAATCCTGCACAACATACTAGAATTAGTAACGATGAATTTGAAAAGAGGGCCACCGATAAATCCCTGCATGTCAAGATTAGTCCAGAAATCACAATTCATATTTAATAATCATGGAAGCTAGATACTTCACCATATAGAGGGCAATGTAGACAATCCAGAGTTCCTGGGCCGGAAATCCCTTGGCAGAATGCTGCTTGAAAGGGAAAAATGAGAATGGAATTCCCATATGCATTTCCCAAAGTTGGATTTGAAGATTTGAAGTTGGAAATGGAAGAAAAGAAAATTCTAGCAAGTGGGTCAAAATCTATTTTAGATTTGGAGGTCATTTGATGCCCCATTTGGAGGTTCGGGCATCATCTGCAAGGAAGCCGTTTGAAACGGCACAGAGGAAAGGGAATTTTGGGCGACAGAATCTGGGTCTTGGATTGTCGTCGCCGGGAAGCAGCTTTGGGTCGACCGTGTGGAATGGCAGAACAACAGAGGAAATCTGGTGAAGGAAACCCGAGAGGAAGCTTCCAGGAGTGGCCAGAGGGTTCGGAACAATCGGACAGCGAACGGAGAATCAGGACCCGGAGACCGGGAAGACGCTCCAAGATCACCGTTTGAAATGACAGAGGAGGAACAAAATTCTGAGAAGGGAATTCCGGCGACCAAAATCCGGAAGAAGATTGGAGGGAAATGAAACCAAGGTTTCGAGTCTCGGCAGACAGCGGACCAGGGTTTGGGATCCGAGAAGACGCTCGGACGGGGCCGTTTGGAATGGCGAAGGCACAACAAAATCCCAGGAAGGGAATTTCTGAGGTGGAAGTCCGAGAGGAAGAAAATGTCGAGGGTTTTGACCAGGAGATGGAAGATTTTGCGGCCGGGAAACAAAATCCGGAATGTCGCAAGGTGCAGGCCATTTGGAATGGCGAAGTTGAGACGGAATTCTGGGAAGGGAATCCCGAGGGAAGGTTGAATTGGTAAGCGATAAGTTTGAACTTCGAAAAATGAGGCATTGGGACCCGAAGGTCGGGAAGATGCTCAGGCAGGGCCATTTGAAATGGCGGAGACACAACGGAATCCTAAGAAGGGAATTTTGAAGACAGAAAATCGTCGAGGGTTTCGACTAGAAGACGATCCTAAGGCCGGGGAACGATGTCCGGAAGGCCGCTCGGGGCAACCCGTTTGGAATGGTGGAGACACAACGAAATCCCGAGAAGGGAATTCTGGAAATGGAAATCTGAAGAAGGGAAAAAGGCAAGTTCAAAATGCGGAGGAGATGGCCGCGGGAGGACCCGGGCCCGAAAGACGACAGCATTGTTCTGAAGAACAGCTGCAACATAGGAAGGTTCTGGATCGATTTCTGGGTGATCTAACAGAATATTTCTGGATTTCTAAAACATGGGTTATGCACGGAGGGGGCAAATTTACTTAATTTAGGTTTCATTTTACATTTTACCCTCAAGAAAATCAGAAAATTCGCAAAACAAAAAGCTAGGGCGCGCGGATGGAAAACCTACCTTGAAAATCCAAAGAACAGGATGTCGGATGCGAGGAGGTCATCGGGAAAACACTTCGAAATCCGATAGGAGGAAAACTAGATTCGCCAGGAGCTCCTTAATCTTTCTCTATCACTCAAGCCTTTGATAATGATGACCGAAAAATTGGTTTTAAAGCAAAAGATAGCCATTAATGCGGCATTAACTCCTCCGTACGGTTGCAGGTTTGGCTGGTGGATTTGAAAATGCAAGGGCGGCGGGAGGTCCGGAGTCTGGGGTTCGGAAAGCCGTTCTAAAACAGTGAAGCCCAAGGGGAAACCCGACCAAGGAAACCCGAAAAGGGAAATCTGGTGGAGGCAATTCGAAAGAGGAAATCCAAAAAGGAGAACCTAGAAGGGGAAACCCGGTAGAGGCAATCCAAAAGAGGAAATCCGGAAAGGGAAACCCGAAAGGGGAAACTCAGAAATTGCCATTAATGCCAAAATTTTGGCAAGGAAAACCTGGATAGCCCGAGACTTAAAATATGGCATTGGGGAATGTGCTACCCCCCATTTTGGGCACAAAAATGGGGTACGCAAAATGAGGTGAAACAAAAGGAACCAAAAAAGGAAAGAGGGAAAAGAGGGTCCCTGTTCCGAACGGGGCATGTGTGCAAAAGGCACAACAAGGCCCCCATGGATGCACCTCTCGAGTGGATTGTGCAAACTCTGTCATGCCAACTGGAACATCCTGCCTCTCCCTGAACTACCTTTGAACCCTCTCAAGGAGATACACCTCTATAATATGTTCTCTGCACTGTACATCTGATCAGGTACCTAGGCTGTCAGCACCATGGCATGTGATCATCCTCATTGATCCACAAATCACAAGTCATGTATGGCCTCTAAATGAAACTGACCAATGTGTCTAGTTCATGCCTCCAGTAACAAACATCCCCCACATGTGTCTATGTAAGGGCTCCCTGATACATATATGAATATGGTATACCTATGCCTAGCTTTCGTACCACTGAAGGTCAGAACACTGCTATGTGCTCCCAAGCCCTTACTATCAAAAATGAGACCCTACAACTCAAACTTTGTCCTCCCTTGTAAGAAATATCATGCAAGTGGAAATAAATCATAGCCAATAGGCATCATCCCCATGCATAAACTATAACAAAATAAACCATTGACCTAAGCACCTCTCCCTAGCCTATTGGAAAACAATGACCTCTGTGATTAGGGATCATCACCCCTGCTATCAATGTACACAAGACATAATGATATCAGTCATACCACTCCACTAGGGTCTCCCATATGATCTCATACCCCTATATCTTGAGCTCTTCATCATCATCAAACTCATAGTACTCATAAAGCACCTACAATCCTTGTTTGAGGTCATAGTGTACCCACTCATTGTGAATCGGTAGTTGTATGATAATGTATACATCCTCAAGGGTGACTGTCTCCTCCCCTGTCAGCAAGTGAAAAATGCTAGTCTTAGAGTGCCATATCTCTCCCAACACTATCAACATTCCCCTATTTTCCTTGATAACGGGCATATAAGCGACATAAAACAAACCTAGGTCCAACAATGCTTGTCTCTCCTCCTCACCCAACTAGTCCTGCAGTCGAAAAAAATCTAGTCTTGACTTCCACATATAGATAGGTGGTAGACACTCTTGGAAACATCAAGTAAACTATCATGTCAATCTCATACCTTTAATTGACCTATTAGACCTAAGTTGACCAAGTCAAGATACCCTAATCTAGGGAATTTTTTTAACTACGAAATTGCATTGTTGTTTTGTCAAATGCATCATGCACATTTTCCACCAGCTCACAACTATGATTGTGTCACTTTCCTATCACATGTGTCATTCATACATCACTTTCATCACAACCTATCACTTGTTCCACTCCTATCTGCATATGTGGCTCAAAAAGTCACATGCATTGCATAATTTTATGCGTCACAATGTGAACACCCCTACCCTAACCCTAAGACAATTGCATCAAGCCGAGATGATTGTGGAAAACCACTTATCATCTATGTTGAATGTTCACACAATTGCATTGCAAAATTCTATAATGCAATTTCCTGCTAAATTAATTTCCTATCTAAATGTGCAAAAAACAAAAAACAAAAAGTCAAGTTTGTAGTACTCATCGAGGCGGGCACTCCCTCTGAATGGTGGTATCTCTGAATGTGGTATGCATGGTGGGTGGCCTTTGGAATAGGTGACATATTCACTAGAAAATCACTTAGAGCTCCAAGGTTTTCTAAAAAAAGAATGCACAAATGACTCTTAAATTCACTCAAATTTCTATTTATAGGTTCAAAATTAGGGTTTTTACCTGTCTTGTTTATTGGAGGATCCTATTGATGAATTTGAAATTGACTTTGAACCCCTTACCGACCTCAAAAATCACTTCCATCTTCACCATTGGATTTGTGGCCATTAACTTGTCTTATTGGGACAATTTTGTAATTTTTTTGAAAATTTGTAATTTTTTTCCGAGGGGGCATACCCGTACCCTAACCTCATTGGGGCATCCTTTGACTGAATTTATTTGACACAACATGATGAAATTGATTATGTCAAAGAGGGGAAAAATGTAGACACTAATAAATGTCCTAAATCTGTAAGTTCATTTTTCTTGATTGTCATTCTCCAATAATTATTCTTGATCACATTGCTCTATTAATTAAATAATTTTAATTATTTAATTAATTCACTTCTTAGCTTTATTCTATCCTTATCAATTAAATAAATTAATTGCATCACTAATTCCCTCTCTTCTTCAAATAATTAAATAAATTAAATTTATCTAAATCACCTTCGTCTAGAGTTAAATAATTAAAGTTAATTATTTAACTATTCACTTGTCTTTTAATTCTTCCAGTGTTAAATAATTGCCAAAATTATTTAATTTTCCTCCATGTGTCACTTGTATTAAATAATTAACTCAATTAAATTATTTATTTCCCCATTTTCATACTTCCTCTCATTTAATTTAAATTATGCAAATTGTTTTAATTAAATACTCATTACCTTTTTCCTCAAATAAATAATTTGAATGAATTACTTATCCTCCACTTGGACAAATGTTCTTTTCTCATGAAATAATTATTAAAAATTAATTACTTATCCTCCACTTGGACAAATGTTCTTTTCTCATGAAATAATTATTTTTCAATTTTTAATTCATCCATTATCCTTCCACTTTCTCATTAACCTCAACCGTCTTTGTCATAGCCATCTCTGTCATAGTCGTCGGCATCATAGCCGTCCCTAGCCCACCACTTTCTGGTGCAACAATCCTCCACTATTGATCTTGGAATATTTCTAGAAGATCGGTCTCGTCCATCCATTGAAATGGTTGTCTATAAAATAAGCCATTCTCTTCCAATTTTTCCTCAACAACCACTTATCTCCAACTTTCTATTTACAATTTGTAGGTATTTGCACAAGTTTGACTACGAATTTGATGGCTTATTTGCAAAAGGAGAAATAGGATCTAGACAAGGGAAGTGATTCAACTATAATCTGGGGAGTGTTTTCATTTGAATGCTTTCATTTTGTTCTTCATTTTGTTTGTATTATCTTGTTCTAGGTTGGGGTTTTAGCTTAGATTTGTGTTGTGGCTATCTTTTAGTCTTTGCTAACCTGATTTTCCCCCGTCTTACACATACATTTAATAGACTACCATTTAACACAAAGCAAGACATAACATGAGTGCATTATAACACACTCACATTATGGAGCGCATTAAAATTCACTCACATAATGGAGCATGTTATAACGCAGTCAAATAATGGAGTGCGTTATGTCTTTCTTAGGCAACTCCTAGGCACAAACGGAAAAAGACATGTCAAAACTATGAAATAACATGAGCACATTATAACACAAGCGTGTTATTTATTGCTTTGGGAACCCCCAAGCCTTAGGCTTGGTATTTGATTTGGAATAACAACCCAAAGGCTTGGAGTGCCTTCCCAACATCCAAAGACATGTTTTTGCAAATTCTATAATATTTCACATAATTATGTTCATGTTAAGCATCAGGTTTGTATGTGTTTCAAGGTCGAACAAATCAAACACCTGGGTAATGTTAGGCTCTCTCTTAACTATCCAACGATGTAATTCTCTTCACATTTTGAAAATGTTAAGCCTTTGATCTATAATTTCTTTTTTTTGTGTCTATTTTTGAAAAAACCCAGTGTTTGGTATTTTTTTTTTATAAATTAACTGCTCATTAAAATTTCAAATAAATTACATTTTTAGAAACTAGACTCCACTTTGCACATATTAAAAAAAAAAATCAATTTTTTTTCAAAATTTATAGGGGTAGCATGACCAAAATTCTATTTTTCAAGAAATGTCCACTTTAAAAATTAGTAAAAAATAAAATATTCATTAAAAATTATCAAAAAAATTGGGCATAAACTACATGCTGTTAGCTAATTTTCTCACTGAGGCAATTTTAAAAATACCAAAAAAGGTTAACCTTTTGAGGGAGCCACAAAAGTCGCTATGTTATGTTTTTTTTGACAAAAACAACACCGATTTCTATGGATCCCTCTTTTAAACCCCTTAATCTCTACCATTTAAAAAAAAAAAAGTAGTTTAGAAAGTAGACTTGGAGCACTACAATCCTTGTTTTTGTTGAATCTAATTTTTTTGTGTAACTATCCTCAATTTCACATCCAAGGTCAGTATTTCTTGATTTCAAAAAAAGGTGGCCACTTAAGACCCCTTTTTCGCCCCCCATCTTTTTGCACTTACCCTATTCTTTTTCTTCTTGTTCCTAATTTTGTCTTTCTCTTGTTCTTTCTATTGCACTTGCTCTTTCTCTTTACCTTTCTCTTTCTCTTACTCTTGTTCTTATTCTTACTCTTGTTCTTTCTCTTTCTCATGCTCTTTTTCTTGTTCTACTTCTTGTTCCTTTTTATTTTTATTTTTTGTGGCTACTGTTGATACCAAAATTTGACAAGCAACAACCTTATGGGAAACTTAGTTAAAGGGGGTCCCTATTGTGCTAAACTGAGTAACGTCCAGGTTTTTAAAGAAGCCGACTTCTTCTATAATTTAGGGTTTGGAATGGGAAAGGAAGCAGGTATATAAAATAAATATCTAACTAAGGTGATGTGCCAAGCTATAGGTGTATTCAGGCACGAGAAATATTCCTTTCAGACATGGTTTGAGGGCCATTCAACAATCTGCTATGTCCCAGAATAAAAAAAATCAAAGATGAAAAACCCGAATAGTTTACCAAATAACATAAAATAACTCCCATACACATTCACTGAAAAGAAGAGTCCAAGACATGGTCTAAATCAAAAAAATTATATTGAAATTATAGAGTTTCTATAAATAAACTACCCAATACAATAATGGCACAGTATAATGTTCTACCAAATAGATAAGAAATGAAAAGGCTGAACAATGGCATAGTCTGTAAGTCTTATACAATAATCTAAAAACAATACAAAAGGCCTAGTGTCTTTCCCTATTTTTCTATATATTCCAAACTCATTCTTCAAAAGAAGAAGCAATATTTATAGAAAATGGTCCCACCACCACTTAGCCAGTAACAAAAAAGATTCCATGGAGAGAGCAATGATGTCCATCACAATGATTTCCTAGGATATTGCAACATAAAATATTTTGAGCCATAAAATGTGACCAGTTGCCTTTGAGATAGATGCATCCCCTAAAAACGAAGGCAGTGGTCCTAGCATAGAAGCAACACACTCCCCAAAAAACATGTGTTGCTAGCCCACAAAATTAGTTAGGACATGTGGCAATATGGCGTAGCTTGTCACTCATTCCATCCTTCCCTTCGATGAAATTCCCATGAAGAATACACATGGAGAAGTCTTCATTACCTATGTTGACTGTGGGGTTCACCAAAAAAGTGTATGTGGAAAGATGCTACGTGGCGCATGAATGCAGCTTGATAGATAAGGAAAGGGAAGCAAGCCTTAAAGGTGTGTGATGCTAAAACGTGGAAGCATGGCAGAGCTTGGATGAGAAGCGAGAGATGAAAATCTTGTGAGGAGCGCATGAAGAACACGTGGTGATAGCGGGCGGAGCTCGGTAGAGAAAAGGAGGCCAGAGATGTCAAAATACATAGGGCACGATCAAAAGCCAAGAAAAATAACATTATCAACTCGAAGGGAGCTTGAGGGATTTTATATCCATAGCTTTTGGTGACTACTAGGGGCATTTCTCCTACAGAACAGGGAACCCAAATTTTTTGGTTCTTGGACCAGAGTCTTATCCATTGAGTGAGGGAATCAAAGCTTTGAGAGAGAAATCTATAGAGGAAGCCAATTGGCTTTAGATGTCATATATATAGAGCACAAATTTTTGTGTGCCTCATGTAGATCAATCAATTCTTTAAATGGTAGCTTCATGGATATCTCGGTCTCAGACTCAAGTTGAAAGAGCAGCCATGCAATTTGATGAGTAACACCCTTTATATACTTAGTAGTCATTGACTGAAGCTCTAAAAAATGGATATGTCCTACAACTTCTCCTCAATATTTGTTGCAATCTGTTGCACTGTGGCCACCGAATCATCAAAGAGAAATGGGGAGGGCAGGCCCATCTGAGTCAGTTGGGATAATTTTTCCCGCATGTTGTTCATAGTTCGGCCCAGTATGGAAGCGCAATTGCTAGCATGGAGTATGGCTATGTGGTAATAGATGAATTCCTTTGTTGTCTTGGTAGCCAACTTTCAGTCCTTGTTCCCTGCACTCACTAAGCCATCATTCGACACAATGTACATATTATCCAATGACCTTTCTACGTTAGGAACCTTCTCAACAATGAACTGTGGGAATTACTCAATCTTTCCATGGACCTCTCAACTCAAACTTGATGCTTCCACCATGAACTTAAGTGTCAGTTGAAGAGTCAAACAGAAGGCCTTGACCTTTTCCTAGTATGAAACATACAGTTGCTTGGATACCAGAAGGAGGTCTGACTGGGCAATAGGGGGTGGAGGAGGATTCCTAAAAATATTGATTTCTGCATCCCTCATACCGACATCCTACGTTAGCTCTACAATTTTATTGTCCACAGTGGAGAGTTGCTCCCGCAAGGTTCTCAACTCAACAAGCCATTTTTCCTTGGCCTGGCTTCTAGCCACATATTCCCTATCTAGGGAGAGCCTTACCTCCTAGATTTCCTTCTTGAATTGAGCTTTTCAGTCCTGGAGGTCCGTTTCCTTCTACTGCATTATCTACTCTAATTGATCATGTTGGCGTTAAAACTCTTCATTCTTTTGTTGCATTTCCTCCTCTTCCCACGTCAATCGGTCTTGCAATTTTTGGTTTTTTCGTTGTAGATTATCAACCAAGTTGAGATCTTGGGATTGGAACATTTTAAGCTCATCTTGTAGCCTAGCCTGTTCCATTACCACTTTCTATGACAAGCACGCAAATAACGTCTCTTGCCTTGTGCTTCATCAGTAGGACCTCAATCCTTTCCTTGACATTTTTTAGCTCATCCTCCTTCTTCTTTAGTTGGCGACTAGACTTGAGAAATTTGGTGGTCACCACATGTTGGGCTCCTCCATAAGCTCAAATTTATCTTGAGGTCAAGTTGCACACAGATCAAGTCCCATAGCATGGATGGTGTAATCTTCAGGCCGCATATCCCCTAAGGCTTAATGGCATTTGGATGCATGGTTGCAAAGTGTAATGTCTGCTGAGCCTCATTGAAAAGTGTCTACACTTTTGGCTCTGTCAGCCTCTTCACATTCTTGCCCCTATGCTTCTAGAGCTTGAGAGCTCGTGCTTGTCTTGTTCTATCACCCTCCAACAGATCTAATGAGCTCACTCACAAAGGATGCACTAGGAGGAACAACAAAAGGGAATGAGAGAGGAGTGGTTTCGACCGATTTCTTCTTCAGAAGAGAGAGCGTCAATGGGGAGAATGAGGGAATATGCCAAGGCCCAATCTATGAAGCGATGAGAGGTCTCATGGGAAGCGGTGGTGGTAGTGGAGGTACAGTGGAATCCATTTTTTGAGTGAGCTAGGTTAGAGCCGACACAGTGGATGTAAAAGGTGCAATGATAGTGATTTTAGATTGCACTATGATGAAAGGTGGGATAACCCTCAGGGGAGTAAAAGTGAATTGTCCTGCTTGAGAGAATTGGGAGAAACCTCCCATGACCATTGTAGAAAAGTGTTGAAATAAAGGCCGACACTTGAGGTGATGGGTGATGCAGAGATAGTAGAAGAAACCAGAGATTGCGAATCAAGAAGAGGGGAAGAGAAAGATACCTGAGCTATGGATGACTTTGATCCTTGGCTCATTGCAAGTTCTTATGAACCCTCTCCAGAAGCTACATTTGTGTGATGCCTTTTGTTTGGCGGGGATTCTTCCATCCTAAGACCTTCATTGGGTTTTGTTGGGCTTGACCTCCAGGTCTTTTCATGGCCCATGAGTGTATCTCTGAGGTTCCCAAGCATGATATATTACACTGTGGCTTCAAAATAGTTGTGCTAGGCTTCTTTGCTACTTGTCCAGTTTGCTACACCGAGGCCTTCTTCACTTCATTTTACTTCTTTGTATATTTCTTAGCTTCCTCCAGGTCGATCTCCTCATCATCACTTGTGTTAGTATCATCATGCACTTTGTTCCACAGGGTATCAATTTTTTCATCCGTGTCTACATCTTGGATTAGGGCATCATAACATTTGATTTCTTGATGATAAATCAAAAAATATTTAATATTTTTTTCACTCCACAACCATTGCTTGACCAGATCATTGCAAAGGGTGGCACCTATTTGGATTTTCTCATTAAACTTCACCAAAGGAAAATAGAAATTTAGCCATGGCGGCCTCTTATCCACTGTAGGAATGTGAAAAAAGTCTATAAATAGATCATCTTGGTCTACTAGGGGATTCCACCACTTTTCCCAATAAGGTCGAGGGCTGTGGGTTACTCAAATATTTGTGCTTGTCAAGTCATTGTCGGGGTTGTATTGCCATTTGTCATAGATCAATACTAGCCCCAGATGAGTCAACTTCACCTCTAGCAGCTTATGCATCTACTTCCTTACCATAACCACCATTTTGAAACTTAGTGGGCAAAAGAAAAATCCTTTCTTGTTGGCAAAACATATAGGCAAGGAGAGAACAAATCCTGAACCTATGCTATGTTATGTATTCCTTGATTTGACTCATCATTTCTTGGACAATGACTTCCATGAAGTCATACCAGAATATAAAATGTTGCCTTCTCAACTGAAAACCCAGACCCAGTTGGAACTCATGCACCCATTTGTCCTCGTCCAAGTCATAAACAAAAGCCATCATAGAGAAGGCATCCTGCATATCCCCCTACTTAAAAGCATTGTGCACGATTGGAATTTATGGCGGCTTTGCCAAATCTTCCTGAGGTCTTTGGGTTCCCTAGTTATAAAAATATAGAGCTTTTTCTTTGCCTCTCCAAAAGCTATCCCCTTTTTCTCGAGTGAATGAATCCATATTTTCTACTCTAGAGCCCCCTTTGGGGATGCACAACATGTCTCTGATAGTCTCATCACTCATTATAACCCTCAACTCTTGACCTTCAATGGTGTTGGTATCCAGGTTGAAACATTGAATTTCCTCATGGACTAGCTCTGGGAAGTAATACACAAAAGGGACCATATACTGCACAAGTCCGTAGAACTATTGCTTGTACGCCAACTGGCGATCGCTAGTGGCCACCTTCATTCTTTTGCAAGATTCTTCCCTTAGAATTTAAGGGTTGGTTTTGAGGATGGGATCACAAATGTTATCCCATTCTTCCTTTATATAGCTCTGGTCCCTATGATTTTTCTACTTTTTTGCATCCCACATGTGAAACCACTTTGGCTTCTTTAGTATTCTAGGTGAAGTGTAAGAGTTATCTCCAAAGATATTGGCCATAGGCACTATGCGTATGGCATCAAACAAGCTTTGGGCCACTTCACCTTGCACTTCCATCTAAGGATTCTGGGCCATTTCTTTCTGCTATGGATTTTCTATGATATAACAATGTTCCTTTGTTGCTCTACAAAATTACCCTTCTTCAAAACACACCATTATTGGATGAATGCAACCTAAACAAAAAACACATATAAAAGGCTTGTACCAGACGCAAATTCAGCTGGACTCATGTTCTTTGCCTGGGTTCGACTCATTCAAGCATAGTGCATCATCAATAATTACTTCTCTAAACTTGGATACTTCTATACCTCTTATTTTTTTTAGCAATTTTGCACTCAACACTCTTTGCATTAGATAGCATACTCAAGAAGCTTTCACACTGTTTATTCTTTCACATACAACACTTAGCTTTTTCTCGACCGAAGTTAGAAACAATGGTATCCTTTTTGCATTAAATTTGGCATGTACCACCAAATCCCTTGCTCATGCAAAATTAATTTATTTCCCTTTTGAAAAGAAGAATTCATATTGACAACTAGTAAGCATGTCCTTTGGCATGATTTTATTGGGAAATTGAGCTAGCGATGCAAGCATATAAACCTCTCGCATGATTGACAATTAATATCCTAGAAGAATGATTAAGGAAAAAATGCAATGCATACTTTGGAAAGATTTGAGTTCTACCTCGAAGGCTGAAACATGCTTACATCATGACACATCAACACCTATTTGTATGGGAAATTACTTGGGACTGCCACCAACTTGTACTAATTAATTATCCCTCCTTAATATTGCATACAACAATTCATACATGGCAGATGCAACTGGGTGGGAAACTCAAGTTGTCTCTTGGTGGGATTTCAAGTTAGTACTCAATTAGAATCATGCTTATGGCATGCAACTACCTTAGACATTCCTATAAATAGACCCCAAGATGACATCAAAATCATACTTAGCTATTGGGAAGAATTAACACTTGGGTAGTTGGATAGGATTAGGCATTATAAATACTCCCATTAGTCTTACTTGCAATAAGTATTAGATGACCTTCTTAGATGAGTTTTCCAATAGGTATTTAAAATGAATGATAAAAAGCAAGCATTCATTGGCCATTATAGCAATAAAATGGATACTAGGTAGGGACTGCATAGAGTATGAGGATAAGCATAGGGTTAATACAAATATCTTCTCTGACTTTGTTGTGTCCTTTCTTGATATACACATCCCTAAGTCGATGATTCTGTGACTCATGTTAGAAATCTTCCTGAAGCGGCACCTTGGTGGCCTTGGAGAATTTGTGGCGAATGTGGTGAATGGACTAGATATCCCAATGGTGAGCAACCTTCACAAACATAGTGAAGAGGACACTATGGTGTCATGGCTACCATTTTTTGAGTGGATTATGCATTCTATCACATGAAGAGCACCACCAGAGGGTCACTCGTTCTTGTCACTTCCTGCTATGCTACTACAATGTGGTGTTGTTTTATGACATAGAGTGGTACACCAACTTCAGGGACCTGGTGTTTCCTCCACCACTAGCCATTGCTGCAGTTAATGCTCCCGTTGTTGTTGTTGATCCTACTTCCCCTATGAACAACCCTGTTGCTCCTACTAATAATTCCCCTACTACCACTACTTAAGTCTCAACAATTTTATATGTTTTTTGTATATATGCCTAGACCTGGCTTTTCAACTGCATGTATAAAAATTGCATAGCATATGGATATACTTTTTGGAAGTGTATTATGGGTTCCCTTTTTTATGCTTCTTTGAGTACATTTTCAATTTTGCATATGGATTGCTTGGAAATACCGACCGAACAAAAGAACATAAAGGAAAAATCTACAATAATTACATATTTACACAAACAAGACAATTAATAAAGGTTAATTAAACAATTTGAGGTGGATTCCATTAATTGGAATCCCCAATGCCTCTTTCTCCATATTTTCTAATTCGAATGCGTTGTGTTGTTTGCATTGAATTATTCTAAAGGGCCTTCCCATAGACAATCAAATTTTCCATGTTGGCTAGGCTTTGCAGACCTCTCATTAAACGTTAGCACTAGGTATCTGCATTTGAGACCTTGGTATGAGGTTTTCTTGTCAAACCACCTCTTAACCACTTGTTGGTAGTTAGTCATGGCTATTAGGGCCTTTTCTCTTTTTTCCTATACTTCCAATAACTTGGCCAACCGAACCTCCATGGATTCATTCTCCTCATCCTCTAGGGATTTGAGCAACTATAGCATAGGAATATCCATGGATATGGGAAATAGTGCTTCTTTCTCATATACTAACTCATACAATGAAGTCTTGAGGCCTTTCTTAGGAGTTATGTGGTCTACCCAAAGTACTACCCAATTTTTTTTGTGCCACTCTCTTTGATGTTTCGACGTGATTCTTTTAATGAGTCGAACCAAATCTTTGTTACTCGACTTAACTAGGCCATTTCCTTGTGGGCAGTAGTTTGAAGTTATTTTTAAGAATATGCCATGCGCAAGTGCAAATTGACATACCTTAGAACTGAAGAAAGCCTTGCTATTGTCAGAGATGATGGTCTTTGGCGGGTCGAATCTCATTACCAGTTCCTCAAGGAAGTTAACAATTTTTGGCTCTATTGCATTCTTTAGGGGCATGGCCTCAGTCCACTTGGTAAAGTAGTTCGTAGCCTTGAGGATCCATTTGTGTCTTTCACTAGAAGTAGGATTAATTGTATCGATAGATACAATCAAGGCCCCATTGCACAAAGGGTTCATCAACCACTATTGGGTTGAGAGGTATCACATAGTTTTTCCTTCTTGGTGTGAAGAATTGGCATTCCTTGCAAGATTTAACCAAAGAGTATGAGTCATTGAATAGTGTAGGCCAAAAATATCTCGCACACATAATTTTGATAACATTGGTCCTTTCTAAGAAACGTCTGCCCGCGAGACTGTTGTGGAAAGTGTCAAGAATTTTCCTCACCTATTCTGTGGTGACACACCGCAGTAGAACGCCATTGAAATTCCTTTTGAAGAGGACCCCTTCAATAAGTGAATATCCATTATTCTACAGTCTATAGAATCTTCTCTTCTAAGAAGGAAGGCCCAATAAATATTTTTCGATATGCATGAATCTTACCCCATTTGCTAGCCAGCAACCTTCAGACTCAAGTTCATTTGTTAGAACAAGTTCGGGCTGCTCTTCTCCAACTACTATTTCTTCATCTTATGCCAAATACTCACACAACCCTCTTCCTCGGACGATATTTGTGGGTTTGACCTCAATATCATATTCGAGGATCTTAGTGATCCAATTGACCCTCTTTTCAGTGATTTATCCCTCCATGATATACTCACACACATTGGAATGTGTGACATATACAGTCACCTTGTTACAAGATATGAGGTGTTGGAAATTCTTGAGCCCTTAATAATGGCGAATGTTTTCCTTTCGACAAATTTTTAGTGTGTCTCATAATATTTTAAAGTCCGGAAGTGAAATGCTATCAAATGTTCTCCCTTTCCTTCATCATCCTTTTGGGTCAAAATAGTAGCAATGCTAGATTTGCTATTGAATACATACATTATGAAGTCCTTTGATAGGTTTGGATTTACCAACACATGATATGAATAAATAGCTTCCTTAACCTTCTCAAAGACTTCTCTCGCTTCCTTTGTCCATTTAAACAATTGATCCTTTTTTAGTATTAGGGTGATAGGCCTAATTATTCCTGCAAAATCAAAAATGAATTTTCTCAAAAAATTTACCTTCCTAGAAAGGACTGAACTCCCTTCTTATTGATTAGAAGGGGAAGCTCTTTGATTTCCTTTACCCACTATGGATCGATTGTAATTCCATATTTAGACACTAAATGTCCCAATAGTTTTCCTTGCGACACTCTGAAAACACATTTTTTGGGGTTCAAGGATATCTCTAACTCCTGACATTTTTTAAAGACTAGTTCAAGGTGGTCAAAATGATCATCCTTATGCTTGGAGAATACTATAAGATCATCTAGGTAGATCAAGATTATTTTATTGATAAAACCCCTAAAGGTGATATACATTGGCCACTGGAAGGTGGCTCCTGCATTGGAGAGGTCGAAGGGCATTTTCACATATGCAAACATTCCCCACTTAGTAGTGAACATTGTTTTGTGTCAGTCCTCCTCTTTTACCTAGATATGGTTGTAACTAGAGAAGCTATTTAGTAGAGAAAACATCTCCACCCCTGCCACCTCTTGAAAGATAGACTCTATGGAAGGCAAGGGGTAGTGGTCCTTTAGGGATGCTCTATTCAAGTCTCAGAAATCAACACATAGGTAGATTTCACCATTCTTCTTTTAGATTGGAACTAGGTTAGATACCCATGTATTG
This sequence comes from Sequoiadendron giganteum, assembly GCA_007115665.2. Classification (NCBI taxonomy): domain Eukaryota; kingdom Viridiplantae; phylum Streptophyta; class Pinopsida; order Cupressales; family Cupressaceae; genus Sequoiadendron; species Sequoiadendron giganteum. The sequence continues at coordinate 426,346,048 of CM021106.1, forward strand.
TGCTTGATCAAGAAAATTATCCAAGATTGAATTATCTTTTTCAGCTCTTGCGCCATCAAGGATTCAATCTTTAGATTTATTGGCCTTCACTTTTGGCAGACAAGTTTTGCTCCTACCATTAGTTCTATAGTGTGTTGGATGATTTCAGGATCATATCCCTTGAGGTCATCATATGATCAAGCCACTACTCTTTCATATTTCTTACAAAAATGGATGAGTCTTTCCTTATTGTGTTGTGGAACATCCTTTCCAACTTTGATCCTTCTTCCATCTTCGACCTAGAGATCTGCATAGTTTCTTTTTTCTGCTACAAACACCCTCTTTTCATTTCTCGCATCATCATAATCGAATAGGTTTTCGAGAGTGACCAATCCTTTTGGGAGTTTGTTGGATCTTAACCAAATAATTTTCCCTTCATATGCCTTAGCAATTCTTGGTTGGAGTTTCTCAGTGAACTATCCCAATTGTTGGATGAACGAGGTAATGTGTTATTCACTTTCAAAAAAATTCTAGCTTTGATCATTATCTAGGATTTTCAATTAGAAAATTACTCGTACAAAGTGTACGTTATGAATTAAGTCGGAAGTAGGATCAAATTGAGCTCTGATTGTTGCCATGTGGTTTGTGTTAGAACCAAAATTTTCAATTAAAATCCTAAGCCTTTTTATCCATTTAAGCCCATATTTGCCTATATTTTCATAGAAATTCTTCATTTCATTCCCTATCCACTAAATCATACACTTCAAATCCTTACCACTCCCTTAGAAATCATTTCATATTTCCTTCACCGCTTTACCATGGCCTCCCACAATGAGCTCGTGGTATGGCGGTAGCAACTAATGGAGTAGGTAGAAGACAGTCACCATAGTACTGCTGGCAGTCAGGCCAGTGACTGCAATGACCATGGTATAGGTTAGAAGACGACAAAGGGGGAGCAACCATGTTACCACGAATAGTCATCCGATAGACCACAATGACTGCAATGATAGGGTAAGCAACCGACGAGGTAGTGAAGTGGCTAATGGGTATCGGTTACCACAATACCGTAGCCACTAAAACAATGACCACGGTGATTGTGGTAAATGGTTAATAAGCAGTGGAGGTGACAACAAAGCAGCAAGGTGGCAGTCACTGAGCGGTTACCACTATACTGTAGCCGTTAAAATGAAGATCGCGGTAACGCGGTAATAGTGAAGGCAATGAAAAACGGTCAGCAATAGAGGAGGCACTAAATTACCATAGCCGCTAAAATATAGACCGCGGTGATTGAGGTAGTCTACGAGATAACCGATAAGGCAGTATCAAAACAGTCATCACTATACCACGGTTAGTCAATAGGATGACCGCGGTAGAGCGGTACAAGCTATGACAGCCACGGGAAATATTAATGTAAAAATTTATAAGCTCGACTATAGTCAGAAACATTTAAATTGCTGATAAGGCAACTTATTTAAATTTTTTTTATTTCTATTAGAATATCAAGCGGTTATGGCGGGTAAAATGAAAGGTCGTGACTGTTGAATTGTGATATAAATATTTGCAAAAAAATCAATCACAGAGGTTCGAGAAAGGTGGGATTTTTTCCACTGTAATAATAGAACTGGGATACAAGCAATGAAGAGTCCTTCTTGAAATTGGATGTAATGGAGTAAACATTTTTAAACTGGTGGAAATTTTCTGAGTTAAGATGACATAATTGCTGAATTTCATATCAGGTTGCTTCCAATTAAAATTTCTAAAATCATTTAAATCAGGACAACAAGTATATATCTGGTTTATCATGGTGCAATTTTCACTTTGTGTGGTTTTATTAATAGGTGTCTACAATGTTAGAATTAAATTCTTTTAAGCAAGTCACAGTGATTTTAGAATTTTGGTTGGATGTTTAAAGAAGAACTTGGTAGGAAGATATTCAAGAGTAATTTATGCAAGCCATAAATTGGGTGAAATGATATGCCAGTCATAGAATTTCATACCTTAAATATGCTTAACAATTTGAATTAAGTTGAATAGGGAAGCACCTTGAATCCTTGTTATTTTGACTCTGTTGCCCAATAGATAGAAGGCACTAATTTGCCATATCCCAGAGGATAGAATTCCTAATAAACAATATATTCAAAACCTTTCACTTGTGTAGTAGGATTAGTTGTAGTATCCTTTTGTCTATCCATTCCCAACTGCCATTGTGGGTAGACTGTTTAGTAGGAAATTAATTTCAAATCTGCATATTTCAAATAGGTTCACCCACCTAGGTCTTGTAGAACCTAAAGAGTAGAAGGTTTAAGTGTATAATTGACCTTGTATGTTGTCCAAGAATGTTGTAAGGGCCTGGCAAAATCTTATGGTTAAAACTTGCATTTTTGAGAACCAACTATTTGGCGACTCCGTTGGGGAATTATAATCTGAAAATTAGCCTTGTCATAGAGTTAGTATCTTGTAGAAGACTCCGCTAGGAATAAAGAATTGCATATTTTCTCACTTTTGGAAAGTGAATGGCGACTCTGAATGAACAAATATATTGAGACTGATAAATTGAAATATATATCAAAAAGAAATCTTCCTAGAGTTCAAACCATCACAATTGCTCCCAAAATGCAAGGAAGAAGGTCTTTGTACAAAGATGGTGATGGTCCTAATGCAAAAAATAAATGGACAGAGAAGAATGATAAAGGTAAAAAGGTGACCGATGACATGGGACCATTAGACAAAAATAAAACATCAAAAGCATCACTGGAGATACACAATTCATATGGCACATTAGCAAATGAGGACTACCCTTCTAGAGAACCTCACACTCCTGAGGAATAGAGGAATCCCTTTTATCAACTAGATCCTAAGCAGGTTTAAGAATTCATGGCTGAAAGTGAAGCTGAAAGAGAAAGAAGACAACATGAATATGATAAAAAGATGGCATTTCTTGAAGAAAATTAGGATGGACTTGGCTATGAAGCAGCCTTTGAGGAGAATTATGAACTTATGGCCAGGGATGAAATAAATGCAAGACTGGAACATGAGAGATAAGGAGTAGAAAGGGCAAGAATAGAATATGAGCAGAGGCTCCAAGCAATTAGAGAACTTGAAGAATTGAAACTGAGGAAAATGAAGATCAGTACTCAAATGGCTAATTTGCAAAAATATACGCACCTCATAGGCAAGGGAACAATAATGCAGGTCCATCAAATTCCTCATAGGCCTACCAAAATCAGCCAAGGAATCAAGGTAGATATCAAAATGTTCCACCACAAAATCAAGGTGTTCAACCACCTCCTTATCAGCAGCATCTACCCCCACAAGGTTAGTAATATATGGCAAATAATAATCCATTGTACTGGCATCAGTATTACCAAAATCCTCCTCCACAATATGCAACCATGATTAGGCAGTTTGACTTGGCTGGATTACAAATATGCCCTTACCCTATGGATAAGAGTTGGAGAAGTTTGGTACCAAAATTCACAGGGAGCAGTGCTACTGCAGCTAAAGAGCATTTAAGGAGATTTAATGCTTTTATGCAAGATTTAGATATGCAGTATGAAGATATACAAATGAGACTGTTTATGATATCACTAACTGAAGATGCCAGTGATTGGTTTAATAGTCTGCCAACAACTTATATTAATTCTATTCATGTGTTTTATGAACAATTTCTTGAGCAGCATGGGAATCAATATGCACTTGAATTCGCATTGCATGAATTGGTGACTATTCAGAAGCATCAAAACGAATCATCTTATGATTTCAACTAGAGATTTTCTAATTTGCATAATAAGATACCTCTTAGATCTAAATTGGTTGATCCTGCTGCATTTAGTATTTATCTAAAAGCTTTTGATCCTAAGACAGGTTATGAGCTCAACAACAAGGGTCCTAGGAACTTTGTTAAAGCTCAAAGGATAGCACTCACAATTGAAAATAACAGGAAGGATGCATTGATTATTTCCAAGAGGGATAACCCTAAGGTTCCCCAATATGCTCCTCCAAATAAACAAGAAAACACATATAGGAATGAGAGGCCAAGACTACATGACATGCCTTATAATAAAAATTGGAGAAATGAAAAGCCAGTGATGGATGGGCCAAGAAATGAAGAGACACCTGACCCTTTGAAGAAAAGAGGGACATACATGGTTGGTAGTGGTCCCTGGTGTTCAGTTTGTGACTTGACACATTCTTCAGAACATTGTGTTGTAGCTCAGTTAGTGCCAAGAAAAGATATGGCAAAAAACAATAATGAAGAAGACAATAACATTTATTTGACTTCTCATATTCTTCATTCAGTAGAGTAGGGATATTCATCTTCAGAAGAGGGAGGATATGAATATGATGTTGATCATCATAAATATAATGTTCACATGGAAGAGCAACATATTTTTTTTGATTATGAAGAAAGTGATGATGAACAAGGTTTCCCTGCTGCATCATATCAAACTAATAAGGGAAATATCAAGAGACCAACTGAGGAAGAAATTAAAAGATTGACTATTGCAGCAGTTGAGCTGGCTAAAAGCAAGTATCGGCTGAGGAATAGAATAGTGAATGAGAATGAAGGTGTTCCAAAAGGAATATTTTTGAAAGATAAAAAGATGTCCCATGAAATATCAAAAAATACAAATGATGAGCCCCCTCATAACAAGGAACAAAAGTATGTTCCCAAAGAAGAAAATAAAGAATCCCCCAAGGATAAACAAAAAACGGATCAAACATCAAAGAGGGAGAAAGAGGAGTACAAAGGTGTACCAACAAAGCAAAAGAAGTTGATAAGAGCTGAAGGTGCATCTTTTGATTTTGTGCAAGCTTTATCCCAAGTAAAAATATCTGTCCCGTTACTTGAAATGATGAAAATTAAAGAGTATAGGGAGAGTGCTATTCAATTGATGTCTGGTGGGAGGAATCAAGTTGTGAACTTTGAACAAAATGAGAATCCTGCAATTGCTGATAAGAAAGGAAAGATAAAAATTTCAGAAATTGGCTTAAATGATACATTGATGAACATACCACAAATTGATCCATTTTTCACTACCTTACTCGTAAATGGTAAATTGGTAAGAAATTGCATGATAGATTCAGGTGCTTCTATGAATATTATGTTAGTAGGGGTAATGAAAAAACTTGGCATGTGGATAGATATTCAAGGTGGTAAATGTTATTCTATGCATAGTACGCTTGTCCCAGTTGTGGGGATTATGAAAGATGTAGAAGTAAAATGAGCAGCCTACCCACAAGAAGCTTATAACATTGATATAACTGTGATTGATACACCTCCTCAATTTGGAATGCTTTTGTCAAGACAGTGGACTGCAACAGTTGGAGTAAATGTGCAATTTAACTTATCATATGCCACAATACCAGTTAATGGTGAAGATGTAAAACTATGTAGAGAACCAAGGGTGAATCAAATTTTTGAGTGTGTTCCTCAAGAACAACTTAATTGCTTCTGTGATGTAGATTTGGGGAGTTTTAGAATAGAATTATCTCAGCCAGAACTAGTGAATACTGATCTAATTGATAAGCTTGTCTCTAGAAATCAGCAGGGTGTGTGGAAAATGTATTTTGATGGGGCATGTAGTCAAGAACGTAATGGAGCTGGGGTAGTTTTCATATCACCTAAAGGTACAACATTTAAACATTCATTTTTGTTGGCTTTTGAATGTACAAATAATGTGGCCGAGTATGAAGCTTTGTTGATTGGTTTGAACATGGCTGTAAAGCATAAGATTAAATTGTTGTCTGTTTTGGGAGATTCTGAGTTAGTTGTGTCACAAGTTAGATCAAAATATGCCACAAAGAACAAGAGGCCGAAACAATATAGAAATGTTGTGTGGGATATAGTTGAACTATTTGATGCATTTTCAATTGATTGGATAGATAGATCTGAAAAACTGGTGGCTTATTTTTTGGCTAATGTAGCCTTGAAGGAAGATGATATCACTTTGGTAGGAGTGTCTCAGGTTGAATTTAAAACAAGACCAATAGTCCCTAACAATATATATAGTTGGAAATTTTTTGATGATGATATTGACCTTTTGAAGTTTCTTCATTGTATAGATAAGTATGACACACAGGAGATTGATTTCAATGCTTTTGTAGAAGAAGTGGATGGGAAACAAACTGTATTTGGGAAGGAAGTTTTGCAGCTTAAAACTAACAAGCTTCCCAAACGGCTTGTGGCATTGGAGAGAGTGTATGATGGGAGTGATCGTTCCCTCATAAAGAAGACACAAGTTAAAAAAGAAGATATTGAAGAAATAAATTTGGGAACTGAATTAGCACCAAAAAGGGTTTATATTGGAAAGAAAATAAGCCCAACCATTAGAAGAATGCTGATTACATTGTTGAGAAAATACAAGCATGTGTTTGCTTGGTCTTATGAGGATTTGAAGGCATATAGAGAAGATCTTTTTCAGCATGAGATTCCACTTAAGCCTGACGTAAAGCCATTCAGACAGAAGCAGAGGCCTATCAACCCAACTCTGGAACCTAAGATGCAAGAGGAGCTAGCAAAGCTCAGAGATGGAGGTATCATAAAATCCATTAGGCATTCAACATGGGTCTCAAATTTGGTCCCAGTTAGGAAGAAAAAAGGGGACATAAGACGGTGTGTGGACTTTAGAAATCTGAATGTTGCTTCCCTACAAGATAATTATCCTCTTCCAAACATGGAGGCAATATTGCACAAAGTGTCAGGGTGTGAGCTATTATCAATGATGGATGGATTTTCTGGATATAATTAGGTCAAATTCAAAGAATCTAAGCAATACAAAACAACATTCACTACGCCATGGGGAGCTTATGTTTATATAAGAATGCCATTTGGTCTCACAAATGCAGGAGCTACCTTTCAAAGGGCCATGGATGTGGCCTTTGTAGACCTGATCAATGCTATAATGGTGGTATATCAAGATGACCTCACTGCTTATTCCAAAAGGGTAGAGTATCATGTTAATGATTTGGAGAAGATCTTCATCAAAGCCTTGGAGTATGGTATAAGTCTTAATCCTAAAAAATGTCATTTTGCTTTTACAGAGGGTAAACTTTTGGGGCATGTTGTATAAAAAGATGGGGTTAGGATAGATCCTGAAAGGGTAGAGACCATTGATAAAATTCCCATTCCTAAAACTTTCAAAGCAATCCAATCATTCTTTGGCCAAATAAATTTTGTTAGGAGGTTTGTGTCCAATTTTGCTGAGATTGTTAAACCTATATCTAAAATGTTGAAAAAAGGAGAAAAAGTGGATTGGACTGCTGAAGCTATGGATGCCTTCATATCTATAAAAGGAGCTATTAAAGAAGCTCCTATCCTAAAGTCCCCTGATTTTACTAAGCCATTTCAGATTTTTTCTTTTGCTTCATTCCATACCATAGCTGATGTCATGTTACAAAAAAATGATGAAGGTCATGAGCAGCCTATTTCTTTTTTCAGTAAATCTTTGAAGGGGTCAGAATTGAAATATGACATTATGGAAAAAAAAGCTTATGCACTGGTCAAAGCAGCAAAGGCTTTCAGACCTTACCTTGTTGGAGCTAAGCTCATTGCTTATGTCCTGCATGCAGTCATGAAGGATATTCTGGTGCAGACAGAAGTGACAGGGAAGAGATGCAGGTGGATTAACAAAATTCAAGATTTTAACATGGAGATTCAGATTACCAAGTTGGTAAGAGGATAGGGTCTAGCCAGGCTGATGGCAGAAAAAAATATTGAAGCAAACTAGTGGCCACTGATTATTTTACTAAGTGGGTGGAGGCTGTTCCAACTAGGCAAGCAACGAGAAAAGTGGTAGTGAATTTTCTGATGGAGAATGTTATGAATAGGTTTGGCACTCCAGTCAAATTGATCGTAGATAATGGGATGTGTTTTAGATCAGACGAGTTTAAAGATTTTTGCAAAACATATGGAATTAGTATTTATTATTCTGCCCCATATCATCCTCAAGCCAATGGTAAGGCAGAGTCAAGTAATAAAAATATTTTGAAGATAGTAAGGAAGATGCTGGATACTAAAAAAAAGGCATGGGATTCAAAGTTAAGATTGGCTATATGGGCAGACAAAATTACAGTAAAAAGGGCAACTGGAAAATCTCCATTTGAGTTGGTATATGGGACACAAGCTAGGATGTCATTGCAAAATCTTTTGCCAGTATATAACTTTATTTTGCAAGAAGACTTGGATATTTCTAATCCAATGGAGGAAATAATGGAACAGCTTGTAGAGCTTGATGAAGTGAGGAGAGTTGCTCAGAAGAAGAATGTGAAATTGCAGTTACAAATGAAGTACCTTTTTGATAAAAAGGCCAAAAGAGAAAATTTGAAAAAGATGACTTGGTGTTGATGTGGAATGCTCCCTGTCAGGATAAGGGGAAGCATGGCAAGTTTGAAGCTTTATGGCTCGATCCTTTTGTGATAACTGGTAAAGGAGGTGAGGATTCATATTTCCTGTTGAACATGTCTAGAGAGGAGCAGGAGTTGCCTGTACATGGGTAGTTCCTGAAGCATTTCTTCTCTTAAGGATCAATAGAGGGTCAAGGATTGCCAGTGCATGGACAATTATTAATAACCCTCTTTAAATTTTATTTCCATGCATAGTTGTTTAATAAATTTTGGAGGGTCTGGGTTTTCCAGTACATGGAAATTCTCAGGAGTTCCCTTTTTGAAAGCTTTGCTTTCTTTCCATGTACAGTAGATTAGGGTCATTTTTCACCATTCATTCTGCATTCTTCACTTTCCATCTTCTATCTCCTTTACTCTTTCATTCCCTCCATCCTCCATTGCATTCATACTATGGACCATTCATGTCTTGGTCTGCTCTCCCACTTGCATTCTGGATTCTTTCAGTGATTGCATAACCACTCATCCCCAACAAGAGCCACTGTTAGAACCAAAATTTTCAATTAAAATCTTAAGCCTTTTTATCCATTTAAGCCCATATTTGCCTATCTTTTCATAAAATTTTTCATTTCATTCCCTGTCCACTTTATCATACACTTCAAATCCTTACCGCTCCCTTAGAAATCATTTCATATTTCCTTCATTGCTTTACCGTGGCCTCCCACAATGAGATCGCGGTATGGCAGTAGTAGCTAATGGAGTAGGTAAAAGACAGTCATTGTAGTACCACTAGCATTCAAGCCAGTGACCGCGGTGACCTCGATAGCAGTTAGCAGATGGGAAATGGGGAGCCACCATGTTACCATGAATAGTCATCTGATAGACCACGGTGACTGCGGTGATAGGGTAAGCAATTGACGAGGTAGCGAAGTGGCTAATGGGTAGTGGTTACCATGATACCTTAGCCGCTAAAAAAATGACCACGGTGACTGAGGTAAATGGTTAATAAGCAGTGGAGGTGACAATGAAGTGACAGGGTGGTGGTCAGTGAGCGGTTACCGCATACCATAGCCATTAAAATGAAGACCACGGTAATGCGGTAGCAGTGAAGGCAATGACAAACGGTCAGCAACAGAGGATGCACCACATTATCGTAGCCGCTAAAACATAGACCGCGGTGACTGCGGTAGTCTACAAGATAACCGGTAAGGCAGTATCGAAACAATCACCGCTATACCATGGTCAGTCAGCAGGATGACCGCTGTAGAGCGATACAAGCTATGATAGCCACGGGAAACATTAATGTAAAAATTTAAAAGCTCGACTATAGTCAAAAACATTTAAATTGTCGATAAGGCAACTTATTTAAATTTTTTTAATTTCTATTAGAATATCAAGCGGTTATGGCGGGTAAAATGAAAGGTCATGACTGTTGAACTGTGATATAAACATTTGCGAAAAAATCAGTCACAGAGGTTCGAGAAAGGTGGGATTTTTTCCACTGTAATAATAGAACTGGGATAAGAGCAATGAGGAGTCCTTCTTGAAAATGGATGTAATGGAGTAAACATTTTTAAACTGGTTCAAATTTTCTGAATTTGTTTGTTAAGATGACATAATTGTTGAATTTCATATCAGGTTGCTTCCAATTAAAATTTCTAAAATCATTTAAATCAGGACAACAAGTATATATCTGGTTTATCATGGTGCAATTTTCACTTTGTGTGGTTTGATTAATAGGTGTCTGCAAAGTGAGAATTAAATTCTTTTAAGCAAGTCACAGTGATTTTAGAATTTTGGTTGGATATTTAAAGAACTTGGTAGGAAGATATTCAAGAGTAATTTATGCAAGCCATAAATTGGGTGAAATGATATGCCAGTCATAGAATTTCATACCTTAAATATGCTTAACAATTTGAATTAAGTTGGATAGGGAAGCACCTTGAATCCTTGTTATTTTGACTCTGTTGCCCAATAGATAGAAGGCACTGATCTACCATATCCTAGAGGATAGAATTCCTAATAAACAATATATTCAAAACCTTTCACTTGTGTAGTAGGATTAGTTGTAGTATCCTTTTGTCTATCCATTCCCAACTGCCATTGTGGGTAGACTGTTTAGCAGGAAATTCATTTCAAATCTACATATTTCACATAGGTTCACCCACCTAGGTCTTGCAGAACCTAAAGAGTAGAAGGTTTAAGTGTATAATTGACCTTGTATGCTGTCCAAGAATGTTGTAAGGGCCTGGAAAACTCTTATGGTTAAAACCTACATTTTTGAGAGCCAACAGTCCGCTTCTATATTTTTCTCTCTAGGCATTGTCTGGATATTGAAGACTTTGAAGCTTTCAATTAGGTACCAGACTCTATGTCTATAGGATCTCATGCAGACATTCTTGGTTGAAAAAATATGTCAGACTTGATTGACCACTAGCTCAAAGTCTCTGAATACCATTATTTACTTAATGCCTATCCACTCTGTAAGGCTTAGACCTTGTACTAGGCCTTTATATTTAGCTTCATTGTTCGAAAAAATGAAATGGAAGTGGAAGGACCAGAGTGTCATTTCATTAGATGTGGACGTCAAACATATCTCGGCTCCTGCAACAATTTTGCATCTTGCTCCATCAAAATGCAACTTCCATATCTCTGAGGCTAGGCAATTCTCGGATTCCTTCACAACCTTTGGGATTACCTGATCTTCATCATAGATGACATAAATCCCCAATTTAGTGGTGTGATAGTTTCCAAAAGAATCAACATCTATATATTCACTCAAGAGGACCTCTTCTTGATCGGTCTAGTCTCCAGTCACCTTCTCATCCTCCAGTAGTTTGATACCATGCATTTCCTCTTTGGTGAAAGAGGTATGAGCAACCTCAAAGTTGATCATGGCTTCATCGACCACATGTTCTGAATGTAGAGGTTCAAATACTCTTTTAATTTTAGCTCCATGCTTGGTCCTAATGATCAAGTGTGACCAATCCAAAGAAATATTTCCATTTATCTTTGAAGTGAATTCCTGGGATAAGCAAAGACCGAACATGGGGGAATATCTATGATCACAGTATCTTGTGGAACTATGATATTGGGGCAAGAGAATTGAGTCAAGGGGAGGTTTTTGATGAAACCTATGGTTTCAACCTTGTTCCCATCAAGCTATATAACCCCCCTTTTTAAAGGTTCATAGCTAAGTCCTAAGGCTTCAACTTTCTGCTTGGGTATGACTGTAGTGCTAGCACCAAAGTCAATCATAAAATTGTGCAATAATTTCTTCCCCACAGTAAGAGTTAAGAAAAAGGGCTTGGGTTTTAGCTTATCTCTAACTTTGATAGAGGCATCCTCTGCACTATTTGTGATAAATTTGGCAGGAGGTGATGGATCGGCGACCTTTTCCTTGAGTGATAGATCTGTTGGTTCAATAACTGCATCTTCTCAGAGGGCCTTCTGCAGCAATGACTTCTACTTCAGAATAGCTAAGATGTCCCAATGGGACATGTTAGCAGAGGATTTTTTCAATTGTTCCACCACATTGAATGGTAGCAGATTTGAAGGATTCGATTCTTTAGGCCTTGTTATAACAATTTATCTTCATGCCTAAAATTACTGTGCAATTGCAAAGGTACTAGGAGTTTGGTTGGAGGCACTTTTAGGCTGCAGAGTGACCGGCTCACCTATGAATCTCCTCTTTGATTGAGTGTTGTAATGGGACTGCACTTGTAGGGTCTCTAATGCAGATGCCTCATTTGCAAATACTGCCTCTTCTCCTTCCATCCATGAGAAGAGCGTGTGGTCGAGATCTATATCATTTTCTTATTCTAAGGACATCCCTTGCATTTGAGTGGTAAGCACCGTGTTTTCCATTTATGGAGAGGTATATGCATAACCTCCTAAACTTGATGTCATGCCCTGGCTGCACTATTCTGCCACCTTTTGTTGTAAGTTGTCGTATGAGCAGTTTTGGGGCATATGTGCACCATTGCAAGGGAAGCACTAGGGGTTGATGTTGCCAGCAAGATTGTTTTTCCCTACTACTAACTCTCTATTTGAACTTGGTGGGACATTAGGTAGTGGAGTAGATACCAAAACCATCTGATTACTTGATTGAGCTTGTAGACTCGTGCGTGTACCTCCTTGGTACTGGTTCTACTGGTAGGAAGGTCTTCCACCTTGGTAATTCTAGTATGCTGGCTTGAGGGGCATGGACTGATTATTCTTGATGTTAGTTACTTTTCTTGAGATACTTCATAGCAACTCCTTGACATTGTTCATCTCATCCCTTGAAGGATTAAATGTAGAAGTGATATTTTGTGGCACACTCGAATATGAATACATAGATTGAGGAGGAGAGGGCGCACTAGTAGATGCTATTGCCTAGGTAGGAACCAATATCTCTGGAAATATAGGCATAATGGGTCAAGGTGGAAGCTTTTCAACATTGATTAGATTATTCTCCATTTTAATAGTGATGTTGTATGCATCTAGAAGAGTGGTTCCACCAAGGGACTAGATCATCATCGAGATGTCGACATTGATGGATTTCAGGTAGAACATGAATGCCAACTTAGCCGATGGGTGAATAGCAACCTGGATCCTCTGCTAATTTTTGTGGAATTGGGCGTTGAAGTAATTCATGGCTTCATATGGGTCTCGCTTTATGGTCACTAGCTGATGATATAGCGAGGATTGATCTCCATCATTCAAAAATATTTCATAGAAAGGATCTTTTTTTCGATCCCAGGTACCAATAGTGTTAGCTTGTAGAGTTTTGTACCAATCTAGTGCCTTACCTTTGAAAGAGGTTGTAAGTATCCTTAGTGCTATGTTTTGATCAGCCACACCATGCACTAGACATATGTCTGCTACATCTTGCAGATGTTTGGATGGTGTCTTCGAGCCATCTCCGATGAATTTTGGTATAAATTTTAAAGTAAAAACTGAGATATGAGCCTAGATGGTTGGTGCTACTGGTGCTATAATGAGGCTTCCAACATCCCATGCCACATAATTTCTATTGGAAATTAGCAACATGGCTGGTGGAGGAATCAAAACATTTATTTGATGGGTCCTAGTTTGTGATGTTACGAGTGGTGGCACTAGCAAGCCAGGGTTATTTTCTATTTGGGATCTAGTAATAGGTCAATGGTGTTAGAAAAAATTTGATTGTGGAATAAATTTTCCTAATGCCAAGAATCAGAGGAGAAGAGAGATATGCCTTTTAATGTTTACAATTACATTTCAATAAGACACACATGAAATAAATAACAAAACTGAGAAATAAACACATAACACAATTGACACCAGATTTATGTGGGAAAAGAAAAACCCACCACACCAAAGAAAGATCACTTGTATTATAGTAACCAAAGTTACATACAAGTTACAAACTCTTCTTTTCAAATGACAATTCTATAGCAGCAACATTTCCCTGATCAACCTTGTATCGATTTACACTGTTACAATGCTTCCATTCAGCATACAATGAAGTTCACAAAATTCTGATCACTCATCTGTCGAACTATCCAAACCATTAATGTTCCTATTCATTGCAATGTATAGCAAATACCATGACCGATTCATTCTCTGTATAGTTGGTTCGGTTCAAACTTCCCCTGTACAGACCAACCGTCGAAACATCCTAGGTGTTCAAACGACCTTTTTCCAAGTCAACAATCAAACACTAATCGATGTACACCTCAACAATCAATAGGTCCACATTCTTCCTCTTCATACCGTGCTACTGCTTGCTAGTCAAATAGTCCCCGTAGTGTGGTAGTTTACCTCGCTACCGTTGGACAGGCTGAAGACACCCGCGGTGTGGCGGTAACCACACTACCGCTCATTAGCTCACAAGCCTCCATGGTATGGCAGTAACACACCACTCTACTACAATATTGTTAGCAAGCTTATGTGGTAAGATGATGAACTTTCAAATAGACTACAAGATCCATCGTGTCACCACTTACTGAACGACACTCACCTGCGGTAAGGTGGTAACTGCGCCACCACAACGAATGACAAGAGGCTTCATAGTATGGCGGTAACCATGCCACCGCGAGACTATCTGAAGAAACCCATGGTATTGTGGTAACCGTGCCATCGCAACTTCTCTAATAAGCACCTGTGGTAAAGCAGTAAAGGCATGATGAAAACTCTTAGCTTCTCGGTGAAAAAACTAGGGTCTTTTCCAGTGAGTTTGAGGCACGTATTCTCAACAATATCCCACTTGACGAATAACTCACTGAACCCTTTTCAATAGCTAAAGTCATTGAACATTCTAGACCCCAAGGCCCATTGAACTTGCACAACATCTAAACTTATCTGTGCTCACTGGCTTTGTCAATGCATCAGCAACATTCTTCAAAGTATCCACCTTATCTAAACCGACCTTTCCATCCTCCACCATATCTCGTACAAAGTGATATTGTATATCAATATGTTTCATCCTGGCATGGAAAGTTGGATTTTTTTCTAGAAAAATAGCACTCTAACTATCACAATAAATAATAATTTTCCTTGCATCAAAACCAATATTAGAACACAACCTTCTAAGCCAAATGGATTCCTTATAGGCATGATTTTCTGCCATGTACTCAGCCTCTGTAGTGGACAAAGCAACTATAGCCTATCACTTGCTCATCCAGCTAATTGCACCACCATTCAACATGAAAATATATCCACTGGTGGACCTTCTACTGTCAATGTCCCCTGCCCAATCAGAATCCACATATCCATGAATGCTAAGAGTCCTTTGTCATCCAGCCAAATTTCCATGGTAACATAGAGCATACCCCGAAGTGCCCCTCAGATATCTAAACACTCTTTTCACAACATCCCAATGTGTCCTTCCTGGACTCACCATAAATTTTCTAAGAACTCCCACTACTTGGGCAATGTCTGGCCTTGTACAAACCATTGCATACATTAGGATATTTTGGACAATCTTCAATAGATAGCTTTGTTCCTTGTAAAATTGGAACAACTAACTTCTTGCAATAATTCATACCAAATCTCTCTAGAATAATATTAATATACTTACTCTAGCTAAGCCAAAGTTTTCTTCTTTTTTTGTCCCTAGTTATTTCCATCCCCAAAATATACCTAGTTGCACCAAGATCTTTCATTTCAAACTTTACAGACAACTGAGATTTTAGATCAAAAATCATTAACTTACTATTTCCTATGAACAACATATCATCAACATAAAGGGCAATAATAAGAATCCAATCATTTTCAGTCTTGTAGTACACACAATGATCTGATTTTGATCTTACAAACCCCAAAGAAAAAACAAATGTGGAAAATTTATGGTACCACATCCTAGGTGATTGCTTCAAACCATACAAAGATTTTTTCAACTTGCAAACCAGATTTTATTTACCTTTACTCACAAAGTGCTCAGGCTAGGACATATAAATTTCTTCTTCAAGAACACCATGAAGAAATGTTGTCTTCACATCCATCTACTGAATTTACAAATCATATGTTGCAGCAAGTGATAAAATAAATCTGATAGATGTCAGCTTTGCTATAGGAGAAAACATTTCCCCATAATCAATTCCCTCTACCTAGGAATAACCTTTTGCAACCAACCTCACTTTATACTTTTCAACACAGCCATCCAGACCAATTTTCTTTTTAAACACCCACTTGCAGCCCATAGGCTTTCTACCTTCAGGTAATGGAACCAGATCCCAAGTATCATTTTTCCTTAATGATGCCATTTCTTCATTCATGGCTTCCAACCAAGAATATGAATCAGACATTTCAGTTGCCTCTTTTATAGTCCTAGGCTCATTCATGTTAGTAATCAAAGCATAGGTAGAACTAGAATCTAACATAGAGAATCTATACCTATTTGGTTGTTTCTTATCATGCGTAGACCTCCTCATAGGCTGAGGCTGAGGTTGTGGTTCTTCTTCTTGTTTAGAACTCTTAGAGCTACTTGAACTCTCCTCAGTTTCAGGCACAATTTCAATGTGTTGTTCCTCTTTTTCTGGAGTTAGAGGTATCTCAACAACATCATTCTTCTTTTCCTCTTCTTTCATCCCTGACTGCGGATCCACTGAAGAAGGTTTCAGTTCTCGAAAGATTACACTTCTATTGTAAAATACCTTCTTAGTCATATGATTCCAAAGCTTGTATCCTTTCACACCAAGGCCATACCCAATGAAGATACATTTTTCATCTTTGTTGTCCAATTTAGAGTCTTTCCACATCCAACACATAAACATATGCCTCACAGCCAAAAACACGAATATATATGAGAGAGGGCTTCTTACCTGACCAAGCTTCCATGGGTGCTATATCAACAAGTGTTGAAGAAGGTGATCGATTCAATAAGTAAAATGTAGCCACAATCTCAGCCGAGAACTTTTGCTCTAGACCAACATTGCTCAACATACTTCTTGCCTTCTCCATCAACGTCCTGTTCAACCTTTCAGCAACTCCATTTTGTTACAGAGTGTAAGGAATTGTCTTATGCCTCTTAATCCCATGGTATTTGCAATACCTTTCAAACTCATCAGAAAAAAAATCATCGCCATTGTCAGTCCTTAGAAATTTTATTTTTCTTCCAGTCTGATTTTCCACAATATTTTTAAAATTCTTA
The DNA here is from genome assembly GCA_007115665.2 of Sequoiadendron giganteum. Taxonomy (NCBI): domain Eukaryota; kingdom Viridiplantae; phylum Streptophyta; class Pinopsida; order Cupressales; family Cupressaceae; genus Sequoiadendron; species Sequoiadendron giganteum. Next base: position 426,362,984 of record CM021106.1, read on the forward strand.
AAATGATTGAACACTTTTTATTTACTTTTAAAAAAATACATAAATACCCTTCTCGAATAATCATCAATAAAAGAAACATAATATTTAGACTTCGATAATTATGAAATATCCACTGGACCACACACATCAAAATGAATATAATATAGAATACCAGAAGATTTATGAGGACTAGAGTAGAATGAAACACGATGTTGTTTTCCATATATACAATGTTCACAGAATTGAAAATAAAGATTACAATCATCAAGCCCCTCAACCAGGGTTTTATTTTTCAAGGCTTTCAAACCTTTTTCACCAATGTGACCGAGCCTTTAATGTCAGAGCATAGTCTTTTCTACTGGAAGCTTCACTTTCAAGGAATTTGTCCCAATGAGAACATTTTCATTCTTCTCTTTACGAACAACCTTCTGTGACTTTGCAGAGACACTATTGCATTGAACAACCAATGCATCCAACTTGAATAGAGTACCAATTCGGGCACCCCTAGCTAGCACCATCGAGCCTCTAGTTATTTTATAGCCATTTCTAGAGAACGAGACTTGCATTCCAACATCGTTCAACTTTCTTACAAAAAGTAAATTTGAAGCCACACCTAGTATATGCATTACACCATCAATTCCTTTTACTCTTCCATGACCAACTATCTCTAGAGATGAATCACTTGCTAGATACACCTTTCCACCATCACATTCTTCATACTTAGTAAACCAGTCTCTATGAGATGTCATGTGGAATGATGCTCCAGAATCAATCATCCAGACATCATCTGATGCCTGAGTTGCCAAGCCTGCAATAAAGGCATCTGCATCGCTCTGAGAAGAATCATTGTTAGAAGAATCCTTCTTCCACTTCTTTTTCTCCTCTTTGCAATCCTTTCAGACATGACTAGGCTGCCCACAGTTCTAGAACTTCACCTTGGACTTCTTACTAGGAGACTTTGATATACCTTTGGATTTTGATTTGGACTTCTTGTCCTTTTTATTTCCTTTTTCTTTCGATCTGCCTTGAATAACAAGAGCCTCCTTCACCATCTCAAAAGATTTCCTTCTCATCTCTTCTAATAAAAAAGAAGCAACCATATCCTTCATTTTGAAATTGGTTGTCGTGCTCCCAATCGCCATCACCAAGTGATCCCAAGAATCTGGCAAAGAACATAACAAGAGCATACAACGATCTTCTTCTTCAATCTTCACACCTATAGATGTTAACTGAGCAATCAACATGTTAAAGTTATGTAAGTGATCAGCAACAGATGTTCCTCCCTCCATCTTCAAAGAGTACAACTTCTTCCTCAAGAACAACTTATTTACCAAGGACTTGCCCTAATAAATACCTCCCAATCTTTTCCACAACAAAGAGGAAGTCTTCTCTTCATGAACGTTCATGAGAACAGAGTCTTATCAACCCTTTTGCTTTTCGATCTGTGAGGTCCCAATCCTCTTGCTTCATGGTTGTAGGTTTCATTCCAGACATAGTAATCCAAAGATCACGATCCACCAATAGGTCTTCCATTTTAAGTTTCCATAACTCAAAATTGTTCCCATTGAATTTCTCAATTTCAATCCTTCTAGACGTACTTGCCATTGCCATCTTAATATGTAATTTAGAAAAAATCAAGACTTCTACAAAACTCCCACTGAATAGAAATTGACACAAAACCAATCTACCCACAAGGATAACACAACTGCCCAGGCTTTGATACCACTTGTTAGGAAAAATTTGATTGCAGAACAAATTTTCCTAATGCCAAGACTCAGAGGAGAAGAGAATTATGCCTTTTAATGTTTAAAATTACAGTTCATTAAGACACACATGAAAGAAATAAAAAAACTAAGAAATAAACACATAACACAATTGACACCAAATTTACATGGGAAAACCCTTACGAGAGAAAAAAACCACCACACCAAAGAAAGATCACTTGTATTACAGTGATCAAAGTTACATACAAGTTATAGACTCTTCTTTTCAGATGACAATTCTATAGCAACAACATTTCCCTGATCAACCTTGTATAGATTTACATTGTTACAATGCTTCCATTCAGCATACAATGAAGTTCATAAAATTTTGATCACTCATTTGTTGAACTATCCAACCCATTATTGTTCCTATTCACTGCAATGTATAGCAACGGCCATGACCGATTCGTTCTCTACATAGTCGGTTCGGTTCAAACTTCCCCTATACAGACCAACCATGAAAACTTCCTAGGCATTGAAATGACCTCTATCCAAGTCAACAATCAACCACTGATCATCATACACCTCAACAGTCAACAATTTTGTGTTCTTCCTCTTCATACCACGCTACTGCTTGCTAGTCAAACAGTCCCCATGGTGTGGCAGTTTACCTCGCTACCATTGGACAGGCCGAAGACACCCATAGTGTGGTGATAACCGCACTACCACTCGTTAGCTCACAAACCTGTATGGTATGGCGATAACACACCGCTCTACCACAAGACCATTAACAAGCTTTCATGGTAAGATGGTGAACTACCAAACAAACTATAAGATCCACCACGTCACCACTCATTGACTGACACTCACCTGCGATAAGGCGGTAACCGCACCACCACAGTGATTGACAAGAGGCTTCATGGTATGGTGGTAATCGAGACACTGTGAGACTGTCTGAAGAAACCCGCAGTATGGTGGTAACCACGCCACTATGACTTCTTTGATAAGCACCTATAGTAAAGCGGTAAAGACATGATCAAAACATTTAGCTGGTCGATGACAAAACCAAGGTTTTTTTCAAGTGAGTTTGAGGCACGTATTCTCAATAGATGGCTCATACACCCACTTAAGGTTTAAGTACATTTAAGAAGTCCCATCGAGAGTGCTAGAAAAAGAAATAGTTGATGCCAAAATTTGATAAGAAGTAGCCTTATGGGAAACTCAGTTAAAGGGGGGACCTATTGTGCTAAACTAAGTAACCTCTTGGTTTTTAAAGAAGTCAAATTCTTTTGTAATTTGGGGTTTGGAATGGGAAAAGGAATCAGGTATATAAAATAAAGATCTAAATAAGGCAATGTGCCAAACTATAGGTGTATTCAAGCACGAGAAACCTTCCTTTCAGACATGGTTTGAGGGTCATTTAGCAATCTGATTTATCCCAGAATAACAAAAATCAAAGATAAAAAACTTGAATAGTTTACCAAATAACATAAAATAACTCCCATACACATTCAGTGAAGAGAAGAGTCCAAGACATGGTCTAAATCAACAAAATTATATTGAAATTATAGAAGTTCTGCAAATAAACTACCCAGTACAATAATGGCACAGTATAATGTTCTATCAAATAGCTAAGAAATAGAAAGGCCAAACAATGGCATAGTCTATGAGTATTATAACATAATCTAAAAACAATACAAAAGGCCTAGTGTCTTTCCCTATTTTTTTGTATATTCTGAACTCATTTTTCAAGAGAAGAAGTGGTATTTATAGAAAATGATCCCACCATCGCTTAGCTAGTAACATACATGATTCCATGGAGAGAAAAATGATGTCCATCATAATGATTTCCTAGGCCATTACAACATAAAATATTATGAGCCATAGAATGCAGTCACCTTTGACACAGATGCATCCCCTGCAAATGAAGGCAATGGTCTCAACATAGAAGCAACACACTCCCTAGCAGACATGTGTCGCTAGCCCACAAAGTTAGTTAGGACATGTGGCAATATAGTGCAGCTTGTCACTCATTCCATCCTTCCCTTTGATGAAATTCCCATGGAGAAGACACGTGGAGAAGTCTTCGTTACCTGGATTGACTGTGGGGTCTGGCAAAAAAGTGTTCACAAAAAGATGCTATGTGGCACACAGACGCAACTCAATAGAGAAGCAAAGGGAAGCAAGCCTTAAAAGTTCATGTTGTTGACATGTGGAAGCATGATAGAGCACATACGAGAAGTGAGAGATGAAAACCTTGCAAGGAGCACACGACGGACGCATGGTGACAACAGATAGATCTCGATAGAGAAAAGGGGGCCGAAGATATCCAAATACATAGGGCGCGATTGAAAGCCAAGAAAAATAACATTATCAACCCAAAGGGATTGTTGATGGTGAAAATTTCACAAACAATGTAAAAACAAAATATTTCTATTCTATTTCTCCTGAAAAAGAAAGACCACATATAGTAGCCTAACTCCCAAGGTCCTAGTAGTTGGTTCTCAACTATCTGATGCCACTCAATTGGCCAATCCAACTGTAATATTAAAGGGGCCTTTGCTGGTGATAAGTAATACAAACAACAATGAATTCATCAATCTATGTTTAATGGGGGTAGGGTTTAAATAAATAGAAAAAGATAGATCAAGGCATAGATTCGTAAAATATGAACAAAATTATCTAACATCCAGACATATATTCTTAACAACGAATGCTTCTTAACAAATCAAGAAAACCATAACATGATGCAATTCGCCAAACAATCCATACCATTGCATACATTTACAGTGCTTAGTTTAACCATCACAATCATTCATCACAATACCTTAAGATTTAAAAGAACAAACTCTTCATTCATTGCCAATAACATAGATCAATAGACATGTAACAATTCCATCCATAGACAATTTAATGAAATAATCTTTGAAATTTGGTCTCCCCTATTGATTCACATCAAATAAGAAACATGTATGCACAACAAACTCACTGGCATACAAACCGATTATGGTTCATTAACCTCATCCAAGAAACTCAATTCCAACATAACATTGTATAAAAGTGTATCTAAATTCAACTGAACTTAAAACAAGGTATCTTTACTAAAAGCTATAAAATTCCTATCTTCTATCATCAGGTAGCTAATTCTACTTTTATCAGCCGACCTTTACAAAATGAAGTTCAAAAATACATATAGGCATGCCAAGAAAAAATCCCTCTCAATCAAAATTGAGATCCACTAATCAAGGAATCAAAACCTCCTCAAAAACTTAGACTGGTTGATCTCTAGTTCCAACATTGGTTGCCCTATGAAATAAGAGAGAAAAGGGGGAAGTCAAGTTCCCAAAATAGATCATCCTGATGCCAACTCATTCTTGCATAGTCTTCTCAAGAATTTACTCATCATAACTGGAGAAGACTTGTTGAAGAATATCCACATTAGGCCCATCAATCCAGACGTCCTTAAATTTAATTCTCTTCAACTCTGTAGAAGCAAATCCCTTCATATCTTTTAATTTCATCAACTCTCTCCTTATAGCTTTCACTTCTTCCTTAACATCCATTAGTCTATCTAATAATAAATCCTCTCCATCGTCCTCTTTCTGCATAACCTCTTGAAACCTATTGTCCCATTTCTCCTTTAATTGATTAAGAAGCATGCCCTCCTTAACCGGTATATCCACATTATCTAGAATGGCTACAATAGCTTCTAGTTCATCAAGTTGCTCATTCAAGTCCTTACTAGCATCTTGAATTTCATTCCAATGCTTGTATATAAAATCAGATCTAAACCGGATTATGCTTGAGGCTTTTTCCAAGAAATCTGCATTGTCTTCCTCAAGGATTGATTGCTCAAGAAGAGTTGACTTTGGTAATTTATTGATATCCTTTATTTTCTGAACATACCCTCTATATTCCTCCCGCTTTTCTAAAGATTTAATGTGGTGACTCATTTCCTCTATTAACTCCAGTGTTGTCTTATGAATTTCAAAACTGCTTACCAACACCTCACCCACTTCCTGGTTAAGCTTATCTATCCATCTATCCATCATCCCAGACTTACTCTTTGTTTGCACTAGATCATCAACTTCTCTTTTGCTGAGTAAGACTATCATTTCCAAGGTAGCAACTTGTTGTGACCTGGGGGTGGAAACATCTCAAGAAAGTATGCAGCTGATCCAATTGAGCCTTAAGCTCATCCTTCATTTGTTTGTCTTTGACCATTCTGGATTTTGTGGATGAAGCTACAACATCAATCAGATTCATTTGTTGATTCCTTGTAGGTTTCCCTAAATTGACCGTGCCCAATTGATAATTAGTTATTTGCACATCTCCTCTATCCTTGTCCACCACCAGAATGGCACATTCTGCAATGATCTCCCCTACCTCGGTGAGCCTTGTGGAATGAATAACTCTGGCCTTCTTCTTGGGTCTCTCCTTTTCTATCTCCTTCATCATTTCTTCCCAATTAAGAGGCTGTGGTGAAGCTATTTGTTTCTTTTCAAGATCCAACTTTAACCAGGTAGGAGCACTAGGAGTGGTAGCCATTACTGCAAAGGAAGAGGCATCAGTTGTAGGAGATAGTGGCTGCAATAAATTAACTTCAGGTTGAGAATCAACTTCTTACACATTTTGTTGTTCTTTTTCCGCATTTTCTTGTGCAACCTTCTCAGCGTCTTCCCTATCCTTCTACTCCTGTAGCCTTTTATTCTCTCATTGCTTTTTGAGTCATTCTTGTGCTTTGGCATCTAATGCTTTCTTAACTTCTTCAAATAGTTCCCATTGATCCTCTACTGTCAAAAAATGCTCAGTTTCATCAAGAGGCATCTCCTCTTGTGTCTCCTTATCTGAAAAAGTACCCTCAAATTTCATTTCTATATTATGAATTTCCATCTCAACTTCCTTTCCCTTTAAAGTCTCAGCTTCTTCATGGAGAGTTCCCCTAGGCCCTTCTTCACCTAGCTGCTCTGTAGGAGGGAGTTGAGTAGGCAACTCACCCATAACTGATGTTGAGGCCATAGGTCCTATTGGGACTTCTTCTTCTCGTGCTTCAGAAAAATGTTGAGCCAAAGCTTCAAGTTCAAATTCCTCTATGTTAGGAGGGAAGAATTCCAAGGGCTCCTTTGGAGGAATTCTTCTCTTCATTCTCTTGTACCCTTGTGTGGTACTTGGACCTTTTCTTTTCTTGGAGGTTTGACCCCCACGCTCCTTGGTTCTCAACAAGACCCATTGGATACTTCTATCCAACACTGGTCTTTCTATTTGCTTAATATCTATTGTCTCCTCTAAATCCCAATCTATAGGATCTAAACTCTTGGTACCTACATCCTGTGCCTCATATAAGGGATCCAAAACTACACCATCATCTGATAGTGTTTCAGGAATGTCCACTTTAACCCCATATTCCATCATGAGAGGGATAGGCAATCTTTCACAATTCCTCTTCCTCAAGTCATATTTATCCTGAAGATCACTCAAGAAGTCCTCCAACAGATTGAAATGTCTATAAAAAATAGAAGCAAGCAAGGCATTAATATTCTTCTTTGGCTGAAAATGCTTCCTAGTGGTATATAGGCCCAATTTCAGATGCATTAATTCATTGCAAACGACCTTAGCTACCACAAGGTGTGGGCAACTATATTTACCCAACTGCATGGGGAGCTTATGACAACCGGTGTTATGCTTTATACCAAATTTAGCATTAACCCCCAAGGCTTGGTAAACAAACTCCATTAAGACCATCTTTTTGCTGCAACATCTAGGGAGTAAGTGAGGATGACCATCAAACCCAACCAGCCTAAAATAAGTAAACTTGGGGTATTGGATAAACCAATATCCCCACTCTGTAATGAATGCCATGGCCTCCTGGCTCAATCTATACCCTGCATCTCCATGAAGCTAGTTAATAATAACATACAAAAATGTATCATTAACTCTTCTATAATGCAGTTCAAAAATCTGCAAGGATAGTTGATCATAATGGTTCCATACTTTATTTTGTCCATCAGCTTCTCTCAACACCCCCATTCTATTTAACCCTAGAAAAATGCCTCTCCTTGTTGCTACATAAATGACATAAGAGGTCATAAAGAAACTCTTGGTTTCTCTCACTCTAACCATTTGATTGTGTATGCTTTCAGACACAATCTTGGGCCAATCAAACTATTGCCTGCCATCCAAGATTGTCAGAATGAATGGAAATATCTATTCTTTGAAGTGAAAAGCATCCCTCTTTCCAAAGACTCTGGATAACATCATTATTATGTCCCCAACCTCCTTGTAGAACTCTGCCCTTTTAGGCTGATCTAGAAGCTTGATTAGAGATTTCTCCTCAGTCCTCATCCAGTTCTTATTCAAATGAGCTTTGTTGGCTTCCTTATGGTTACTATACATTTTCAAAGCCTCCGCCTCATAGAGCTGGCTAGGATTCCTTGGATTGGGGATATTGAGCATAAATTATAACATTTGGGGAGTCAAATCAATGATGACATTGCCTTGTGAATCCACACACTGTCTAGTAGCTGGATTACAGGCTCCAGCTTCTATCATTATTAGTTCAGGGCATTGAATTGACAGAGGAAAAATAGTGATATGAGCCAATCCTGATTCAACTACCCTTTGGGTCCTTCCTGTCTCCTCTTAAGCAAATGTTTTAGAGTACAACTCCTCATAATGGAACAGACCCAAATTTGTATCAGTTATGTCTACCCAATTGGACTCCACCTTGTTAGCAGTGATGACATGACCCCGATGATTATACTTCAAGGTATAAGGGAATTGTTTAGGTTTAACCTTCTTAGGCTTAGCTATTGGTTTTGAAGTTTCTGCAGGTTGACTCCTCTGAGAGGCCTCACCCAATGCTCTTGAAATTCCTTACAATAAAAACCCTAGATTAGATTTACAAGAAGTATAAAAAAAACCCAGTTAGAGATCTTAACCTTCATACACACCGAATGCGAGACTAGGCAGAAGACATCCATAAAAATCCTTTTTAAAACACCGCCAGGGTCAGGACTGGAATGGGCATTGAGCTCTCAACAAACCATATGGCGGGTTCGGAGGTGGAGTTAGAATAGTATTTGGGATCGGAATCAGGATGGAGATTGATTTGGGTACAATAAAGAAATTTCAAACCTATGTCCTGTTCTGCTTCTGGTTTTGACTGTGTGAACAAAATTTTGCAAAATCTATAACTTATCGAAAGTGGACTCGGAGAATGATCCGACATCCTGTTGGTTCTCAAAAATGAAGGTTTTAACCATAAGAGTTTTCCAGGCCCTTACAACATTCTTGGACAACATACAAGGTCAATTATACACTTAAACCTTCTACTCTTTAGGTTCTACAAGACCTAGGTGGGTGAACCTATGTGAAATATGCAGATTTGAAATGAATTTCCTGCTAAATAGTCTACCCACAATGGCAGTTGGGAATGGATAGACAAAAGGATACTACAACTAATCCTACTACACAAGTGAAAGGTTTTGAATATATTGTTTATTAGTAATTCTATCCTTTGGGATATGGCAGATCAGTGCCTTCTATCTGTTGGGCAATGAAGTCAAAATAACAAGGATTCAAGGTGCTTCCCTATCCAACTTAATTCAAATTGTTAAGCATATTTAAGGTATGAAATTCTATGACTGGCATATCATTTCACCCAATTTATGGCTTGCATAAATTACTCTTGAATATCTTCCTACCAAGTTCTTCTTTAAACATCTAACCAAAATTCTAAAATCGCTATGACTTGCTTAAAAGAATTTAATTTTGACTTTGTAGACACCTATTAATCAAACCACACAAAGTGAAAATTGCACCATGATAAACCAGATATATACTTGTTGTCCTGATTTAAATGATTTTAGAAATTTTAATTGGAAGCAACCTGATGTGAAATTCAACAATTATGTCATCTTAACAAACAAATTCAGAAAATTTGCACCAGTTTAAAAATGTTTACTCCATTACATCCAGTTTCAAGAAGGACTCTTCATTGCTCTTATCCCAGTTCTATTATTACAGTGGAAAAAATCCCACCTTTCTCAAACCTCTGTGACTGATTTTTTCACAAATATTTATATCACAGTTCAACAGTCACGACCTTTCATTTTACCTGCCATAACTGTTTGATATTCTAATAGAAATAAAACAAATTTAAATAAGTTGCCTTATCGGCAATTTAAATGTTTTTGACTATAGTCGAGCTTTTAAATTTTTACATTAATATTTCCCGTGGCTATCATAGCTTGTACCGCTCTACTGTGGTCATCTTGTTGACTGACCATGGTATAGCAGTGACTGTTTTGATACTGCTTTACCGGTTATCTCATAGACCACCGCAATCACCGTGGTCTATGTTTTAGCAGCTATGGTAATGTGGTGCCTCCTCTGTTGCTGACTGTTTTCCATTGCCTTCACTGTTACCGTGTTACTGTGGTCTTCATTTTAATGGCTATGGTATAGTGGTAACTAATCACTGACCGCCATCTTGCCACTTCGCTATCACCTCCACTGCTTATTAACCATTTCCCGCAGTCACCATGGTCATTGTTTTAGCAACTATGGTATTGCAATAACCGCTACCCGTTAGCCACTTCGCTACCTCGTCGGTTGCTTACCCTATCACTGTAGTCACCACGGTCTATCGGATGACTATCCATAGTAATGTGGTGGCTCCCCCTTTTTCGTCTGCTAATCGCTACCATGGTCACCGTGGTCACTAGCTTGACTGCCAACGGTACTATAGTGAATGTCTTCTGCCTACTCCATTAGCTGCTACCGCCATACCGCGAGCTCATTGTGGGAGGCCGTAGTAAAGCGGTGAAGGAAATATGAAATGATTTCTAAGGGAGCAGTAGGCAAATATGGGCTTAAATGGATAAAAAGGCTTAGGATTTTAATTGAAAATTTTGGTTCTAACAGTGGCTCCTGTTGGGGATGGGTGGTTATGCAATCACTACAAGAATCCAGAATGCAACTGGGAGAGCAGACCAAGACATGAATGGTCTAGAATATGAAGGCAATGGAGGATGGAGGGAATGAAAGAGTGAAGGAGACGGAAGATGGAAAGTGAAGAAATGAGAATGGAAGGCGAAAAATGACCCTGATCTACTATACATGGAAAGAAAGCAAAGCTTTCAAAAAGGGAACTCCTGAGAATGTCCATGTACTGGTAAACCCAAACCCTCCAAAATTTCCTATACTACTGTGCATGGAAATAACATTTAAAGAGGGTTATTAAGAATTGTCCATGCACTGGCAATCCTTGACCCTCTGTTGATCCTTAAGAGAAGAAATTCTTCAAGAACTGCCCATGTATAGGCAACTCCTACTCCTCTCTAGACATGTTCTATAGGAAATATGAATCCTTACCTCCTTTACCAGTTATCACAAAAGGACCTAGCCATAAAGCTTCAAACTTTCCATGCTTCCCCTTATCCTAACACCAAGCATTCCACATCAACACCAAGTCATATTTTTCAAATTTTATCTTCTTGGCCTTTTTATCAAAAAGGTACTTCATTTTTAACTGCAATTTCACATTCTGCTTCTAAGAAACTCTTCTCACTTCATCAAGCTCTGCAAGTTGTTCCATTCTTTCCTCCATTGGATTAGAAATATCCAAGTCTTCTTGCAAAATAAAGTTATATACTGGCAAAAGATTTTGCAATGGCATCTTAGCCTGTGTCCCATATACCAACTCAAATGGAGATTTTCGAGTTTCCCTTTTTACTGTAATTCTGTCTGCCCATACAGTCAATCTTAACTTCAAATCCCATGCATTTTTGTTTGTATCCAATGTCCTCCTTACTATCTTCAAAATATTTTTATTACTTGACTCTGCCTTACCATTGGCTTGTGGATGATATGGGGCAGAATAATAAATACTAATTCCATATGTTTTGCAAAAATATTTAAACTCATCTGATCTAAAACACATCCCATTATCTACGATCAATTTGACTGGAGTGCCAAACCTATTCATAACATTCTCCATCAGAAAATTCACTACCACTTTTCTCGTTGCTTGCCTAGTTGGAACAACCTCCACCCACTTAGTAAAATAATTAGTGGCCACTAGTATCCATCTGTGGCCTCCACTTGGTCTATCCTATATTTCTCCAATGAAATCAAATCCCCATTGGTGAAAAGGTGCTTCTACCTGCAAAGGTCTAAGTGGCAATGCTCCCTAATACTTCAATTTTCCTGAAAATTTCTGACAAGCCTCACACTTCCTCACATACACAAAGGAATCATTGAATACCCTAAGCCAATAATAACTAGCCCTGAGAATCTTGTGTGCAGTAGTCTTAATAGAATAATGGCCTCCACACACCCCTTCATGCATTTCTTTCAAAACATATTTTGCCTGGTATTTATCTAAACATAATAGCAATATACCATCCCTATTTTTCCAGAATAGATCCCCTTTTAAAAAAACATATTTAGAAGCCTGCAACTTCAAGGCTCTCCTTTGATTATCATTCAACCCTTTAGGGCACTTCATATGTTTCAAATAATGCATTACATTTGTATACCATTGAGTATGCTCAATACTTGCTATGATTTCACCCTTACCTTCCACATTGCAGATCTAGTTTGCTTCAATATTTTTTTCTGCCATCAGCCTGGCTAGACCCTATCCTCTTACCAACTTGGTAATCTGAATCTCCATGTTAAAATATTGAATTTTGTTAATCCACCTGCATCTCTTCCCTGTCACTTCTGTTTGCACCAGAATATCCTTCACGGCTCCATGTGGGACATAAGCAATGAAATTAGCTCCAACAAGGTAAGGTCTGAAAGCCTTTGCTGCTTTGACCAGTGCATAAGCCTATTTTCCATAATGTCATATTTCAATTCTAACCCCTTCAAAGATTTACTGAAAAAAGAAATAGGCTGCTCATGACCTTCATCATTTTTTTGTAACATGACAACAACTATGGTATGGAATGAAGCAAAAGAAAAAATATGAAATGGCTTAGTAAAATCAGGGCACTTTAGGATAGGGGCTTCTTTAATAGCTCTTTTTATAGATATGAAGGCATCCATAGCTTCAATAGTCCAGTCCACTTTTTCTCCTTTTTCAACATTTTAGATATAGGTTTAACAATCTCAGCAAAATTGGACACAAACCTCCTAACAAAATTTATTTGGCCAAAGAATGATTGGATTGCTTTGAAAGTTTGAGGAATGGGAATTTTATCAATGGCCTCTACCCTTTCAAGATCTATCCTAACCCCATCTTTTGATACAACATGCCCCAAAAGTTTACCCTCTTTGACAACAAAATGACATTTTTTAGGATTAAGACTTATACCATACTCCAAGGCTTTGATGAAAATCTTCTCCAAATCAGCAACATAATCCTCTGCCCTTTTGGAATAAGCAGTGAGGTCATCTTGATATAAAACCATTATAGCATTGATCAGATCTACAAAGGCCACATCCATGGCCCTTTGAAAGGTGGCTCCTGCATTTGTGAGACCAAATGGCATTCTTATATAAACATAAGTTCCCCATGGCATAGTGAATGTTGTTTTGTATTGCTCAGATTCTTTGAATTTGACCTGATTATATCCAGAAAATCCATCCATCATTGATAATAGCTCACACGTTGTCACTTTGTGCAATATTGCCTCCATATTTGGAAGAGGATGATTATCTTTTAGGGAAGCAACATTCAGATTTCTAAAGTCCACACAGTCTTATGTCCCCATTTTTCTTTCTGACTGGAACCGAATTTGAGACCCATGTTGAATGCCTAATGGGTTTTATGATACCTCCAACTCTGAGCTTTGCTAGCTCCTCTTGCATCTTAGGTTCCAGAGTTGGGTTGATAGGCCTCTGCTTCTGTCTGAATGCTGAAAAAGATCTTCTCTATATGCCTTCAAATCCTCATAAGACCAAGAAAACATATGCTTGTATTTTCTCAACAATGTAATCAACATTCTTCTGATGGTTGGGATTATTTTCTTTCCAATATAAACCCTTTTTGGTGCTAATTCAGTTCCCAAATTTATTTCACCAATATCTTCTTTCTTAATTGGTGTCTGCTTTATGAGAGAACGATCACTCCCATCATACACTCTCTCCAATACCACAAGCCCTTTGGGAAGCTTGTTAGTTTTAAGCTGCAAAACTTCCTTCCCAAATACAGTTTGTTTCCCATCCACTTCTTCCACAAAAGCATTGAAATCAATCTCCTATGTGTCATACTTATCTATACAATGAAGAAACTTCAAAAGGTCAGTATCATCATCAAAAACCTGCCAACTATATATATTGTTAGGGACTACTGGTCTTGTTTTAAATTCAACCTGAGACACTCCTGCCAAAGTGATATCATCTTCCTTCAAGCCTACATTAGCCAAAAAATCAGCCACCAATTTTTCAGATCTATCTATCCAATCAATTAAAAATGCATCAAATAGTTCAACTATATCCCACACAACATTTCTATATTATTTCAGCCTCTTGTTATTTGCAACATATTTTGATCTAACTTGTGACACAACTAACTAAGAATCTCCCAAAACAGACAACAATTTAATCTTATGCTTTACAACCATATTCAAACCAATCAACAAAGCTTCATACTTGGCCTAATTATTTGTACATTCAAAAGCCAACAAAAAAGAATGTTTAAATGTTTTACCTTCTGGTGATATGAAAACTACCCCAGCTCCATTACCTTCTTGACTACATGCCCCATCAAAATATATTTTCCACACACCCTGCTAATTTCTAGAGACAAGCTTATCAATTAGGTCAGTATTCACTAGTTCTGGTTGAGATAATTCTACTCTAAAACTCCCCAAATCTACATCACAGAAGAAATTAAGTTGTTCTTGAGGAACCACTCAAAAATTTGATTCACCCTTGGTTCTCTACATAGTTTTACCTCTTCACCATTAACTGGTATTGTGGCATATGATAAGTCAAATTGCACATTACCTCCAACTGCTGCAATCCACTGTCTTGACAAAAGCATTCCAAATTGAGGAGGTGTATCAATCATAGTTATATCAATGTTATAAGCTTCTTGTGGGTAGGCTGCTAATTTTACTTCTACATCTTTCATAATCCCCACAACTGGGATGGGCCTACTATCCATAGCATAACATTTACCACCCTTAATATCTATCCACATGCCAAGTTGTTTCATTACCCCTACTGGCATAATATTCATAGAAGCACCTAAATCTATCATGCAATTTCTTACCAATTTACCATTTACGAGTAAGGTAGTGAAAAATGGATCAATTTGTAGTGTGTTCATCAATGCATCATTTAAGCCAATTTCTGAAATTTTTATCTTTCCTTTCTTATCAGCAATTGTAGGATTCTCATTTTGTTCAAAGTTCACCACTTGATTCCTCCCACCAGACATCAATTGAATAGCACTCTCCGTATACTCTTTAATTTTCATCATTTCAAGTAACGGGACATATATTATTACTTGGGATAAAGCTTGCACAAAATCAAAAGATGCACCTTTAGCTTTTATCAACTTCTTTTGCTCTACTGGTTCACCTTTGTACTCCTCTTTCTCCCTCTTTGATGTTTGATCCATTTTTTGTTTATCCTTGGGGGATTCTTTATTTTCTTCTTTGGGAACATACTTCTATTCCTTGTTATGAGGGGTCTCATCATTTGTCTTTTTTGATATTTCATGGGACATCTTTTTATCTTTCAAAAATATTCCTTTTGGAACACCTTCATTCTCATTCACTGTTCTATTCCTCAGCTAATACTTGCTTTTAGCCAGCTCAACTGCTGCAATAGTCAATCTTTTAATTTCTTCCTTAGTTGGTCTCTTCATATTTCCTTTATTAGTTTGATATGATGCAACAGGGAAACCTTGTTCATCATCACTTACTTCATAATCAGAAAAAATATGTTGCTCTGCCATGTGAACATTATATTTTTGATGATCAACATCATATTCATATCCTCCCTCTTCTAAAGATGAATATCCCTGCTCTATTGAGTGAAGAATATGAGAAGTCAAATAAATGTTATTATCTTCTTCATTATTGTTTTCTACCATATCTTTTCCTGGCACTGGTTGAGCTACAACACAATGTTCTAAAGAATGTGGCAAGTCACAAACTAAACACCAAGGACCATTACCAACCATGTATGTCCCTCTTTTCTTCAAAGGGTCAGGTGTCTCTTTATTTCTTGGCCCATCCATCATTGGCTTTCCATTTCTCCAATTTGTATTATAAGGCATGTCATGTAGTCTTGGCCTCTCATTCCTATATGTGTTTTCTTGTTTATTTGGAGGAGAATATTGGGGAACCCTAGGGTTATCCCTCTTGGCAATCATCCCTATAGCCTTCTTGTTATTTTCAATTGTGAGTGCTATCCTTTGAGCTTCAGTCAAATTCCTAGGACCCCTATTCTTGAGGTCATAACATGTCTTAGGATCAAAACCTTTTAGATAAATAATCAATGCAATAGGATCAACCAATTTAGATCCAAGAGTTATCTTATTATGCAATTTAGAAAATCTCTGGTTGAAATCATAAGATGATTCATTTTGATGCTTCTGAATAGTCACCAATTCATGCAATGTGAATTTAGGTGCATATTGATTCCCACATTGCTCAAGAAATTGTTCATAAAACACATGAATAGAATTAATAGAAGCTGTTGGCAGACTATTAAGCCAATCTCTGACATCTTCAATCAGTGACATCATAAACAGTCTCATTTGTATATATTCATACTGCATATCTAAATCTTGCATAAAAGCATTAAAACTCCTTAAATGCTCTTTAGCTGCAATAGCACTGCTCCCTGTGAATTTTGGGACCAAACTTCTCCAACTGTTATCCATAGGGTAGGGGCATATTTGTAGTCCAGCCAAGTCAAACTACCTAATCATGGTTGCATATTGTGGAGGAGGATTTTGGTAACACTGACGCTGGTACAATGGATTATTATTTGCCATATATTGCTGACCTTGTGGGGGTACATGCTGTTGATAACGAGGTGGCTGAACACCTTGATTTTGTGGTGCAACATTTTGATATCTACCTTGATTCCTTGGCTAATTCTGGTAGGCCTGTGAGAAATTTGATGGGCCTGCATTATTGTTCCCTTGCCTATCAGGTGGCACATATTTTTGCAAATTATCCATTTGAGTATTGATCTGCATTTTCCTCAATTTCAATTCTTCAAGTTCTCTAATTGCTTGGAGCCTCTGCTCATATTCTATTCTTTCCCTTTCTACTTCTTGTCTCTCATGTTCCAGTCTTGCATTTATTTCATCCCTGGCCATAAGTTCATAATTCTCCTCAGAGGCAGCTTCATAGCCAAGTCCATCCTGATTTTCTTCAAGAAATGCCATTTTCTGATCATATTCATGCTGTCTTCTTTCTCTTTCAGCTTCACATTCAGCCATGAATTCTTCAACCTTCTTAGGATCTGGTTGATAAAAGGGATTCCTCTATTCCTCAGGAGTGCGAGGTTCTCTAGAAGGGCAGTCCTCATTTGCAAATGTGCCATATGAATTGTGTATCTCCAATGATGCTTTCGATGTTTTATTTTTGTCTAATGGTCCCATTTCATGAGTCACCTTTTTACCTTTATCATTCTTCTCTATCCATTTATTTTTGGCATTAGGACCATCACCATCTTTGTACAAAGACCTTCTTCCTTGCATTTTGGGAGCAATTGTGATGGTTTGAACTCTAGGAAGATTTCTTTTTGATATATATTTCAATTTATCAGTCTCAATATATTTGTTCATTCAGAGTCACCACTCACTTTCCAAAAGTGAGAAAATCTGAAATTATTTATTCCCAGTGGAGTCTTCTACAAGATACTGACTCTATGACAAGGCTAATTTTTAGATTATGATTCCCTAGCAGAGTCGCCAAATTTTTGGTTCTAAAAAATGCAGGGTTTAACCATAAGAGTTTGCCAGGCCCTTACAACATTCTTGGACAATATATAAGGTCAATTATACACTTAAACCTTCTACTCTTTAGGTTCTACAAGACCTAGGTGGGTGAACCTATGTGAAATATGCAGATTTGAAATGAATTTCCTTCTAAAAAGTCTACCCACAATGGCAATTGGGAATGGATAGACAAAAGGATACTACAACTAATCCTACTACACAAGTGACAGGTTTTGAATATATTATTTATTAGGAATTCTATCCTCTGGGATATGGCAGATCAATGCCTTCTATCTGTTGGGCAACGAAGTCAAAATAACAAGGATTCAAGGTGCTTCCCTATCCAGCTTAATTCAAATTTTTAAGCATATTAAGGTATGAAATTCTATGACTGGCATATCATTTCACCCAATTTATGGCTTGCATAAATTACTCTTGAATATCTTCCTACCAAGTTCTTCTTTAAACATCCAACCAAAATTCTAAAATCACTTTGACTTGCTTAAAAGAATTTAATTATGACTTTGCAGACACTTATTAATCAAACCACACAAAGTGAAAATTGCACCATGATAAACCAGATATATACTTGTTGTCCTTATTTAAATGATTTTAGAAATTTTAATTGGAAGCAACATGATATGAAATTTAACAATTATGTCATCTTAACAAACAAATTCATAAAATTTACACCAGTTTAAAAATGTTTACTCCATTACATCCAGTTTCAAGAAGGACTCTTCATTGCTCTCATCCCAGTTCTATTATTACAGTGGAAAAAATCCCACGTTTCTCAAACCTCTATGACTGATTTTTTCACAAATATTTATATCACAGTTCAACAGTCACGACCTTTCATTTTACCCACCATAACCGCTTGATATTAAATAGAAATAAATAAAATTTAAATAAGTCTCCTTATCGACAAGTTAAATGTTTCTGACTATAGTCGAGCTTTTAAATTTTTACATTAATATTTCCCGTGGTTGTCATAGCTTGTACCGCTCTACCGCGGTCATCCTATTGACTGACCACGGTATAGTGGTGACTATTTCAATACTTCCTTACCGGTTATCTCATAGACTACCATAGTCACGACGGTCTATGTTTTAGCGGCTTCGATAATGCGGTGCCTCCTCTATTGCTGACTGTTTGCCATTGCCTTCACTGTTACCATTTTACCACGGTCTTCATTTTAATGGCTATGGTATAGCGGTAACCACTCACTGACTGCCACCCTACCGCTTCATTGTCACCTCCACTGCTTATTAACCATTTATCGCAGTTACCGCGGTCATTGTTTTAGTGTCTATGGTATCGCAGTAACCGCTACCCATTATCCACTTCGATACCTCGTCAGTTGCTTACCCTATCTCCGCAATCACCGTGGTCATTGTTTTAGCGGCTATGATATCGTGGTAACCGCTACCCATTAGCCACTTCGCTACCTCATCGAATGACTGTCCGCGGTAACGTGGTGGCTCCCCCTTTTTCATCTACTAACCGCTACCGCGGTCACTGCGGTCATTGGCCTGATTGCCAGCGGTACTATGGTGACTGTCTTTTGCCTACTTCATTAGCTGCTACCACCATACCGCAAGCTCATTGTGGGAGGCCACGGTAAAGTGGTGAAGGAAATATGAAATGATTTCTAAGGGAGCGGTAAGGATTTGAAGTGTATGATAAAGTGGACAAGGAATGAAATGAAGAATTTTTATGAAAAGATAGGCAAATATGGGCTTAAATGGATAAAAAGGCCTAGGATTTTAATTGAAAATTTTGGTTCTAACACATCCATTACAGACCATGGTTTGAGACCAAAATCAATTTTGGATCTGACCCCGGTTTAAAATAATCGTGACGTCACTAGAAACTTCAACCGGGCAACAAATGACATCATAATAAAAAAATGAGGTCACTTGACAAAATAGAGGGGCTTAAAAATAATAGTACGAGACTATCCCCATGTGATCGAGAGGAAACCTAGCAACTAGGGCATCATTTTCTAATTTAAATAGAGCCGCACAAAAAAAACCCTAGTTTATAAAAACCGTTCAACTCAAATAATTAGGGCACAAACTTAACTCTATTCAAAACCAATGAGCCGATTCGTAGAAGAATCGGTAGGAAAACAAACGAATCAAAGAACACCATAGAAATTATGTAGCAGATAATCGACACCCCCAAAAACCTAGGGCACCATGGTACAGGCATGAAGAAAATGTGAAAATGACCATGATAAAACAAACAAACAAGAAAATGACAAATAGTAAAATAAAAGACAAACCGAAAATAAGAAAAACAAAGTAGAACAAAAGAGAAGACAGGAAAAACAAACAACAAGGATTCAAAAGAAGACAAAGAGCTACAAACCCATGTGAAAGAAAAGAGAGTAAACAAAACACAACGAATAAAAAATGAGGAACAAAAATCCTACCTCCATACGCAATCCAATAGGTTGGTTCTTGATATGAATCCACATGAAAATGCCTCACTTTCTATTGAATCGCATTCCCAAATGCTCCTCTGCAGCTCTGGTTCAGTTTTACTTGTTAAACAATGATAGTAACCATTGAGTTAACCTTAATTAATGTTAAAATTGAACCTCATACATGGGGAGGTGCCTGTAATTAATGCCATTAATGCGGTAGTTTGGACACAGAATCGCGGTGGGAACAGGCACAAGACTATTATGTGACCGAAGTAAAGTTAGACAACAAAAAGAAAGGCGGGATGACAAATGGAATGGAAACTAATTTGGAAACTTTGTCCAAGTTTTGAGTTTGGCTCCAGATCTGATTCTGGTTTTGATAGCAAAGAAGAAAAGGAAAGAAAGAACAAAAAGAGAAACAACGAGATCGAAACAAGAAAGCCCATCACCGATCTCAAGTCCAAACAAACAAACCAAAGGCGGAGGTGGAGGCAGGATGAAACAAGTTCGAGACTATATACAAATCTCAGACTTAATATCCATTCCGGCTTCGGTTCCGGTAAAAAAACAAAGACAAAACCCAAAAAGACCAACGAAGAGACAAGCGGGACCAGAATTAGAATGGAATCCTCAAAACAAGTTTCAAGCTAGATTCAGATTTGGTCCTAGTTCTGCTGGAACAAAAAGGAAAACAAAGCATTGCAAGAAAGAAAAACTCCAAACTTTGTTGAAAAACAACCAAGGACAGAAAATAAAAAGGGGGACCCATTTTGACCAAGGCAAAAGATGGGGTGGTTATGTAAGGCACAACAAATGGTGACTCGGCTGGGAAAATGGTTTACCCATTTTCAAGACATGAAAGAATTCAGTCACCCAAAAACTACTTGGCTAATGAAGCATGCTAACTTGAATAAGATCAAATATATAGAATAAGGTTGAGCTGGAATGTCAAATGTATGTGCTCATTAAAAAAAAATTTGAATCTAAGTGTGTGCATATATTGTGCATCATTATTTATAGATACTTTCTCCACTTTTGAAAAAATATACCTAAGATCCAAGCTACATAGGTTGAGTCCTTTAACTATCGTGCAATTAATCCTAGGCATTGCTCTACTCCCAAATAGGCATCCATAGCCCTGATGGAGGTACCTCTAGTTCTCTCAAAGAATTGCTCTACTACCAGACAGGCATCCATAGCCCCGATAGAGATACTTGATTCACCCATTTGATATTGAGTTTTCCTTTTCTCTCTTTCTCTTCTCTTTTTTTTTTTACTTAAGCTTCACTTGTAGAAACCTTTTATGAACTTTTCTCTATACTCAGATGCAATTGGTCTAAAATTTGGGTTGAGAACTACAATGAATTTCATGATAGTCTTGGAATCAGGTTTTTCACTTGAATCAAAGATAAAGCCACCCTGAAGTAAATAGGTATTTACTTAGGCAGATGTTTATCTACTTTGTGATGGACTTTGATCATAATTCATGAGATATTCACAATGTACCTTTTACCCTTAATAACTTTTCAAACCAACATTAGAATGGTCATAAGACATGAGTTTTAGAATGAAATCCTTCAAAAGATGCCTGTTGAAAATACCTAAATAAATTTCTCTCCTAGTGCCTATAGAATACTCTGCATAACAAGCCCTTTTCTTGGAATGGATAGAAATGAAGATCCCCAATGAACAGGACAAAACAAAAAAAAAAGAAAACAAAGAAAGAAAAACAAGAACACAAAAACAACAAAGGAAAGAACTAATTACATATAACACAATATAGTATAGTTATTCAAAACATCAAACCTTCATGAGCCAAAATAATGCTTGAAAAACTAACCATTAATTGGCAATGGAATAGGTTCTCCTGTCAAGGTACTCAAACAAAAAGAATTCTTGCCTAGTATCTCAGCTACCTGATATGGACCTAACTAGAGTCTATCAAATTTATGGTGATCTCCCTTCTTCTCTTTAGCTTTGTCCCATAGTAACAAAAGATCTGATATCCTAAAGGCCTTTACCTTAGCCCTCTTGTCAAACCAACATTTGACAACAACTTTATGTTTAGAGAACTACTACAAAGCAACATCTCTTTGTTCCTCCATGTTGAGCAAGTTGGTTAGTCTGACCTTGATCCTATCATCCTTCATATAAAATTCTTGCATAAAATTAAGGATGGGTATTTGCAAATGGATCAGGAAGACTGGGTCTTGGCCGTAGACTAATTTGAATGGTGAATTTCCTAGGGCGGATTTGATTCGAGTTCGATCTTCCCATAGGGAAAATCACAACTGGGTGTGCCAGTCTCTAGGATTGTTTTCTAACAAATTTTGAATTACCTCCAACATATTTTTATTAGTGGACTCAACCACTCCATTTCCTGAGGGTAGTAATTAGATGAATATTTCAAAATGATTTTATGTTCATAAGCCCATTGAATAAATTCAGCTGAAGAAAAAGCAGGGCCATTATCACATACTAGGGCGAATGGTACTCCAAACCTGGTGGTGATGTTCTCAGTTAGAAACTTGATAACCACCTCTATGGTGTTTTTTTTGTGGGGCTGAGCCTCGGTCCAGCATGTGCAGTAGTCAATTGCAGTCAAGATGAACTTATGACTTGTAGAAGAGTTTGGATTAATGACACCTATAAAGTCTAGTGCCCATTGAGCAAACGGTCTTACCTCATACACTGGTTGCAAAGGCATTGTTGGATTTCTTTCCCTGGGTGTAGAGGTTTGGCATACATGGCATGTCCGGACATGTTGGTGTAAATCTAAAAATAAATAAGGCCAGTAATAGACTGATCTAAGAATTTGATGGGCCAGAGAATTTGCAGATCCATGTCCTATACCATGTCTTCCATGAAACTCAGCAATGGTGTGCTTAGCCTCTTGCTGATCCAAACATCATAAGTAAATTCCTTGAAAATTTATTATGTATATAGATTCCCCTTAAGCATATAATGAGAACTCTTCATCCTTAATGCCCTTCTCTAAATAGTATTCATCCCTTCTGGGCATCTATTGTTGAGGAGGAAGAAGATCAGATCTGTGTACCAGTGATCCCTAGTAAATGATTGCACAGTGTATTGTCGACATGTGATATTCTTGTCCACATGTGCCATTTCCTTCAATAAACCTACCCTCAGACAAGTTTCATTGGATGAATCTCTAAGTCAAACTCTTGCAAAATAGCCATCCACTTTCCTCTTCACTCTCCCAATTCGCTTTGCATCAGGAGGGATTTTACAGCTGGATCAGGAACTATGGCAATTACCTAACTTTGAATAATGTAATGCCTGGATTTATTTATTGCTTGAACTAATTCAAAGGCCTGCTTCTCAAGGGGTGAGTATTTGACTTATGCATTCTTAAATGGAGAGCTCATGAAGGTGATAGGTCTTTCCTCTCCCTCACCTCTTCGTTGTGTTAAAACAGTTGCACATGAATGGTAAGATGCAAAAGAATAGATATAGAAGGGCTTTAGATAATTTGTGTTGGTCAAGATAGGGGCCTCAAATATTGATTGTTTACTCTGTGAGAAAGCAGATTTGGCCTCATTGCTCCATTCTATTTTTACATCTTTTTTCATCATCTCATTAAGGGGTTTGACAATTTTTGCAAACCCTGTTATGAATTTTCTGACAAAATTAATCCTTCCGAAGAAGGATCTCATTTATTTCTTACTTCCTAGCCTTGTCAGCTTTAAGATGGCCTCTAATCTATTAGGATCTATGGATATCCCTTCTTCTGATATGATGTGGCCTAGGAGTTGTCATTTAGATACTTCAAACACACACTTATTTGGATTGAGGGAGACACCATAGCTTATACACTTTTTGAGGACCTTTTCCAGATCTGCAGCATGGTCTCTCCGACTCTTGGAGAATATAGTTAAGTCATCCACATAAATATGATACACTTAACTATTATATCCTTGAGTGCTATGTCCATTTCATGCTAAAAGGTTTTCCCAGTGTTGATAAGGCCGAATGTCAGCCTCCGATAGGCAAATGTGCCCCACTTGGTGGTGAAGGCAATTTTCATTTTGTCCTCATGATTAACAAGGACTTGATTATACCCAGAATAGCCCTCCAAAAATGACATCATCTGGGACCCATTGACTATTTGTAATACCTCATCAAGAGAAGGTAGTGGGTAATTATCCTTCTCAGAGGCCTTATTTAAATTCTTGAAATCAACACATAACCTGATTTCACCACTTTTCTTGCGCATAGGAACTAAATTTGCAACCCACATAGAATGTCTGACTAGGAAGATTATTCTTGCAGATAGGAGATTTTGCACCTCCTTCTGAATCAGGGGAAAAATCAAAGCATTGATCAAGCATTGTTTTTGATGGAACGGCTTGGCTTCTAGCTTAAGAGGTATGGTATGTGTGATCACTGAAGTGTCAAAGGTCTTTAAGTCATCATAACCCTAAGAAATGGTTGCAATTTTCTTCTCCAAAACTTTAACTATCTTATCCTTAATTTCCTGAGGAAAAGTCTTTCCTATGAGAACATTCCTTTTAGGACCCGAGTGAATCAGATTAACAGATTCATTCTTCCCCCCATCACTCTGTATGGGCACCTTTTGACGAGCCTGTGGGTCAGAGTCAAAGATTATTTCTAAAGTTACCATCCCCTTTCGAATACTATTTCTTTTCAACTCCAGTATCCCTTTTGCGTCACCATTCTCAGGATCTAAATCCCCCTAATCTCTCTCAGATTCATCTATTAACTATCCTTCGAAGAATCTAAACTTTCCAAGAAGGCCAATATATGTTGGTCATCATCGAATACCTAAAAAAATTGGACATTATTTGAGAAAGCTAGGACTGAGACTAATTCAACTTAAAATATTTTTAGCTTAGAGTCTTCCATAGACTCCAAGGTGCTAGCAGTGATGAAAAGGGCATTTGCAATCTAATCAGCTTCTTTAGGAATCAGAGTGATCCCAAAAGTGTCAAAGTATTCAATCAGATTCCAAATTATGTTTTTGTATGCAACCAATCTTTTGTTATGACAAGTATACTGGTTGCGTACCTGATTTACAATTACTTCAGAATCCCCCATCACCATGAGAGCGGTGAACTTCTTTTGATGAGAAAACATAAGTCCATGAGCCAGTGCTTCATATTCAGCCACATTGTTTGTGCAACCAAAATGCAACCTATAAGATGCAAAGTAAGTCTTCCCTTTCGGGTTGGTTAGTTCAATCCCTACTCCACTTCCTGCTTTGGACTTAGAGCCATCAAATTTAAGACTCCATAATTAGTTTTTAGCTGGGAGCTCTTTCCTTTTTGGGATAATTGGGGATGACTTACTTGAGATAGGTTGCAGCTCAGACTTTTGCTAGCCATCAAGGATTGAAAGTGACTGGGGACAAGGCCCACTTAGAGGCTTTTCTATATTCAAATCTTGCTCAAGAATCACTTCATGAACAATTTCTTGGATCAAGTTTCAATCCAATTCATTTTTTATCAATGCCTTAGGCATTGGTAGAGTATCCAGGGTAGGGGTATTGGAGAAAGGCTGAGACACCTCAATCTCCTCCTTAAACTCAGAGCATAGAAATGATTCTTCTCCAATGGTGGGGAATCTTCCCCTTGAGAAACACTGGTTCTAGTGAGGATGGTAGTTTCCTTAGCTTCAAATGGGAACTCATTGATGGGTGCTTGAGGTTGATCTTAGCCAATCAGTTGAGGTTGGCCTATATGAATTAATATATCTAGGCAGGGTTGACATGTCAATTCAGAATAATTCTGATAATGTATCCTACACCAATTAGGAAGCAACAAACTGCACAAATCAGTCTCTTCTCCTAATACCAGCCTATCTTGTTGCAATTTTATTATTATAACTTGCTAGTTGATTGATATCATTGGGTCACTCTATTCTAGGGGTAGTGCATCATCAGGATTGAGTACTAAGAAGTTCATGACTTCCTCTTGCTTGTAAACTCCTATCTCAGTCTCGAAGTATGCTACTTCATTTGGAGAGTCATATTCTGTAATCATGTATTTGAGCCTAGGTTCACTCTCAATTCTAGTCTATGTTGCTATCCCTTTCCATGGTAGCCACATGTGAGAGAAATCCAATTAAAAATACCCCCCAATACTCTTCATTAGCTCCCGACTCAGGAGCATACCATATGTTTCTGGGATATCAGCCACTTGGATATCTATGTAAGTTTGGATCCTTGGATCAATCCAACTTGTACATGAATTTTTTAATTCTCCCACAACATTAACCTCAGTTTTTTCCAACTAAATTACTTTCTTATTAGTCTAGGCGGGACTTAATCCTAGCTTCTTGCACATTGAAAAGGGCATAACATTACCCGATGCTCCAGAGTCCACCAGACAGTTATGCAGATTCTTTCCAAAGATCCTTAAACTTAAAAGGAAAGGTGGGGTACTTTCCTACCTTTATAGATGGACGCATCCTTCACTAGAGTCACTTTACCTTTTACTTTTGAATGATCCACCTCCTCTAGGGATTTCAACACAAATTCTCGTTGGGCTAGGCACCACTTCATAATGTCAAAGAATGACAATGATGTCTTTTGTCTCTGTAGTTCTGCAATAAAATAAAACTCTGAATCATTACTAACTTGATATTTAGGAAAAGAAGGTGGATTACCTTTATTATGAGAGTTAGAAGGTCTCTTTGGTGGTGGTGGGTTATTATCTACATTCTGATTAGGTGGGACCATGTTGTTTGGGGGTGCAGATGTAGTGCATGTGCCCTTATTCTGATTTCTCAAGAAGTGGCCACCTTTGGACTGGAAGGCTTGGGCATCATACACATCTTATTCTTGTTCATTATCTCCCTACATGTGAAATTGATATTTTTCCTCAATGGTCTCATAAGTCACAGAAGTACTTACTGACCCACCATCTTGATTGGAATTTCCTTGTGGAGGGTGGGAATTAGCTTGTGCAATCTTCACAATTTTTTCCATCTTTGGGCAATTGAACTCAAAATGTGTTGCAGTATCGTATAGTCTACACCAATTAGTCATGGAATTGAGGTCTTCCACATTAGCAATGTGTGGTTTATCCTCAATAGACTGGTAGTTATGGGGAACTCCCTTGTTAGTAGGTCTAGTGTTCCACTTCCTATTGTTATTGTTGGACCTCTGATTGTATCCTCTATTTTGATTTTGATAATTTTGGTTCTGGAAGTTTCTATTGGTGTTCGGATTTGCATTTTGGTTAGAGTAACCACCCTAGTTGTTATAACCTCCCTGATTCTGATAATTCTAGTTTTGGTTCTAAGGGGGGTTATGTCTAAGTTGTGCCATGTCATTGGAAATTGGAGATAGATTCTTTTTTAGAGTCTCTAACTCATTGGTTAGTTGTACAGTTTGTTCATTTTGCAAAATCTTCCCTACAGATGGAGAATGAACATGAGTTGACCCTCCCCCTTTCTGCTGGTGGTTTTGAGACTATTGGGAAGAATCTTGCATGTCATTAGCAAAAAAAGGCATGGTAGGTGAGGCTTGTAACTCAGAAACGGGTCCATATTGGGAGTAAGACATCCCTGGGATCATGTTGAACAATGATGGGTTAGGTATCTGATAACCCATGGGAGGGAGATCTACTCCTAAACTTCCTAATTGTAGACTTATCTGCTATTGCAATTTAATGGCTAGATGATAAACCTTAGAAAAAGAGTTGATCTCGTTGGTAGCATAGGTTCTCTGTAAGAATAGGCCAATCAAGGGATCAATAGCTCTTAAATATGCTAGAATGGAAATATTTTAAGCCACTAAGTAGGGGTCTTGTAACCTATGGAACATTCTTTGGAATCTAGTGTTGAATAATGGCAATGGTTCATGATGTTCCTTTCTTATGGTAGCAAATTGATGATAGAAGATGGTCGGGTCTACATAGACCTGAAACTGATTAATAAAAGCATTTTCTAAATCCACCCAACTTAGAATAGACTCCTGGGGCAGATTTAGATACCAGTTGTATGCCATGTCCCCCAAATAATAAGGAACCAACCTACATACAAGGTCCCGGTGAGCCACCTGAGAATGGGTATAGGCATCCTTGAATGCTTGTATATGTTCCTTGGTGCTTCTTGATTCTCCATGCATATACTTGGGGAAAAACCTTTC